>CAJJDO010000019.1:106007-245676 GCA_905183005.1 Paramecium pentaurelia | reverse complement strand
AAACATAAAAAGATGTTATTGAAAAAAGTAAATAAGAAGCTGCTAATGTAAATAAGGAAAAGGAATAATTGGGATTAATATTTTTAGAGTAAGCTAGGTATTTCTTTTATAATGAAAGAAATTACAAGGCAACATTAGATTGTATAGATGATGGTATTAAATTCATACCTACAAATGAAAGTTTGATTTAGTTATAAGCAGAAACATTTTATTAAAATGGTGATAAGATTTCATGCGAATAAAAATTAAAAATATTATAAAAATTGAATCCAAAAAATGATTATGCTTCAATGATGTTGTCAGAATTAGTTTTATAATAAGATGATAGTGAAAAATCAATTTAATAATTTGTTTAAACCTTATAAGAGAAACCAAACTCTTTTGGAACTTTATCTAAAGTAATAGATTGGTATAGAAAGTAAAATAGATTAGATGAAATTTAAATTATTATAAATAATTGTGCTAAAGCTACTTAAAACTAAAATGAACCAGGATTATGTTTTTGTAGAGGATTGTATTATAAATATAAAAATTTACCTAAAGAAGCATTGATATAATTTAATTATGCAAAGAAACATTAATAATATGCTGAAGATAGTTTGACTTATATGATTGATTTGTATTTGAATCCTGATTAAGATCTTTATTATTCAATAACAGATGAATAACCAAAACCAGTTGCAGTAGAAAATTTAAAAGCTTGTGATTAATTACTAAAAGAACTTTAAAATAGAGGGAGTATGTCAAGGTATATTCAATTCTATATATTATAGATATTTGGTTATGTAGGCTTATGTATTATAATTGTCAGGTATACCAAAATCTATAGAAATGGCTAGTACTATTTTGGCATAAATATTAAAAAGTAATAAAGAATGGGTTCCAGCAATGTTGAGTTTAGCCATAAATAAATTCTTAAGTAAAAAATAAACTGAAGGAAAGACAATTTTGAAATTGTTATGGGCAAAGTAAGCTGATACAAGTGGTTGGGAAAGAGATGAATTAGAAAGAGCATGGTTATTGCATGCTGATGCATTTATATCTATTTAAAAATATGATTAAGCTGAAGAAATTTTAAGAAAATGCTTGAAATAAAATAAATGTTGTGCCAAAGCTGAAGAATTAATGGGTTTAATAAAGGAAAAAGAGTAATCATATATTGATGCATCTAATTCATATGAAAAAGCATTCAAATTAACAAATCAAAGAAATCCTATTATGGGTTATAGATTAGCATTTAACTATTTAAAAGCAAAAGTATAAAAATAAATCATATAAACTTAGCGTTTCGTTGATGCTATAAATATTTGCAAATTAATTCTACAAATAAATCCTGCATTTCCTAAACTGCAATCTGAAATCCTGAGCAAAGCAATTCAAGCCTTAAAACCTTGAAAAATTAAATATTATTATAAACAATTTAATATAATTAATCATTTCTTTTTTTCTTATTATTATTATTATTATTATCCAACATTAAGATCTCTCAATACAACAACTTGATTTGTAGCTCTATTATATTCCCAACCTCCAAAAATCAAAATATGTGGACCTATAGATGTAGCAGTATGACCATATCTATTTCTTGGAGCATTTCCTTCATATTTAGCCTTTTCCCAACACATCTTTTCAGTATTCAATATAATCAAATAATCAATATCTGGTGGAGTAACAAAATTATTTTCACTTAAATATTTAATTAACTTACCTTCTAGCCCCTGAGTTTAATGACCATCCTCCAAATACAACAATATCTGCTCCACTTACATTTGCTGAATGTCCATATCTTGGAGCTGGAGGTGTACCACTTACTCTTAGTCGACTCCATGCAAAATGCTCAGTATCAAGAATTCTAATGTCATTTAGATAGCATCCTCGTAAATGAGATCCATGTCTAGGATTTGCTGTTTTATGAAGATTTTTAAGATTTTTATCTTCTTGATAATAGAATCCCCCTTGAATGATTAAATTGGCACCAACCTGTATAGCTGTATGTCCTTAACGAGGAGCTGGAGATGGGCCAGTACAAGGAGGTTAAGACCAAGCCATTACTTCTAAGTCTAAAACATAGAGATCATTAAAATAATCAATTCCATTCCATCCTCCAAATATTATCATTTTAGTTGAGGCATACTAAAATAATTTATTGTAAAATAATTACTAAAGTAGCAGAATGTGCAAATCTAGCACTTGGAGACCCAGATCCTTCAGGTCCCTAATACCATGTTAATGTTAATGGATCAAGAGCATGTAAATCTCGGAATACACATTTTTCTCCTTTCCCTCCAAATATAATTATTCTTTATCCTGCTAAAACTGCAGAATGTGCATATCTAGGAGCAGGTGGAGTACCTTATACTTTAGCCTTAAACCATCTATTGGCATTAACATCCATTTAATATGTGTCATTCAAATATTTATATCCCTCATCTTTATTTGCATAATAATGTCCTCCAAATAAGATAATAGATGCTCCACTCAAAGTTGCTGAATGTCCTCCTCTAGCACAAGGAGGAACTCCCTCAATCAATGGTTCTGCCCATTACCATTTTCTTTGATCAAATGGTTAGTATTTAAAGCCTTATTATTATAAGTAATTACTTTATTAATCTTCTTATTATTCTTCTGGTTAATATTCTTGATAATCATCTTGCTGTTACAAATCTTAATCTTAATCTTCATCATCATAATATTGTTATTCTTCCATATCAACATCTTAACCATCTCCTTAGTAATTTTCATTGTATTCTGCATTGTTTCCAGAATACTAAGAACCATCTCTATCATCAGAGTACATGATTATAAATTATTTTAATATTAAAATAGAAACTTATGTACTGAATGATTATACTCATAAAAACAATTCTTCTTCTCTTTTAATCAAATTGCTTGTTAAATCAATCAGATTTAAGACTTTATTTACATTATCACCCCATTCTTACAAAACATCATTTTCATTCTTCTTTAACTAGTAATCAACTATTCCTTAAATTCGATCAATTTTGCAATTAAGTAACTTAAATGATTTAAAATAAAATAATACTTTTTAATCCATCATAATACAAATTTCTTCTTCCAATTCTTAGGTACTAATTCCAATTAATTCTGTTATTCTATTAAGATATACAGAATCATAATAGATCTAAAAAATTCTTAAATTATGATGAATTAATTATCTTCTAAAGTCTAAGAATATTATATTTAATTATTACCTTTATATCTTTATTAATTATTCTCTATACCTTCATCAAATATTTCAGCTGCTTGGATATTATGAGTTTATGGTTCAGTACTAATCAATTCAGTTCCTAAAAAAGCTTAAATCAATTATTATAAATTAGGTAATGCTTCTAGACCATATTTATATGTTGTTATAATATTCTATAATTATTTTTACTAATTTATATTATTTTATGATATACCTTATCATCAGAATATTGACTTAATATTGTATATAAAGCATAATTTTCTAAGATTGTATTATAATCAATTTTGAAATTGAAATCAACTTTTGTTGCTTCTAATTATCTATTTTTATGCAATGATTCTAATATTTTAGAATAAGCATGAGCTGTTTCTTGATAATTATTTTCATGTCTATAATAAATAACTAAGAATGAATAATAAATAATCTTAAGATCTGCAATAATATCATCTTCAATATTTTTTGGTTCAATCTTCTTTGAGATTATGAATAATCTAACATAATCTAATTTCTTAATCATAATTTTCATTTAATATAAAATAAATTCTAATTTTTCTCTTTTATCCATAGATCCATAAGTTTCAACTTAAACTTCTTATAATATTTTGGCAGCATCAGCAATTTAATTATCATCTTCTTTATATTATGTGAGCATCAATACACAACGAGCATACTCAACTTCTAAGTAAATCTTCTTTTCACATACTTTCATAATGGCATCTATCATTTCCAATTTTTAATTTATTGTAAGTGTCTTTAATTCAGCCATAGCCATTTAAACAAGTTCAATTTATGCTTTTTTTGGTTATCCTCTCTTTTTACTAAGTGATACTATTAATTCATTAAATTTTGAGTATTATTTTGTATCAAAACACAATCTAGCAATTTATTTAGTGACTTTAAGTGTTTCAACTAAATTATTGGCTAAACGTGCTGTCTTTTCTTTATTTAAGAGATCATCTATTTGTTTATCAAATTCATTTTCTTCAATGATCATTTGGATTTAAATTTAATTTAATGAATACCAATCTGAATTATTTTAATAATGATTTATGAAGGTAAATAGTCTATTTTCAGCCATTAAGATTAGTATGCTCTAATTAGATTGGTTAATTCTGAAGATGATGCAACTACAAAGAAACATGAAGAAGGTAAGACTACATTCACATTAAAAATGGCAAAATATTTATCAACTTCTGGAATTGGAGATTATTTAGATGGAATCAATGTGCTTTTGAGTTTTTTATTAACAGTATTACATCTAATTGATTGTTCATTTTGGGTTTAAGGTGGAACTTATGATGTTGGAGAAGCATAAACATTTATTACAGTAATATAAATCACATTAAAAGTTTCTAGATTCCTGAATTGATATGTTATATATATTTCTTGCTTGATTTTGCTATTAATTTTTACCTTTCAGAAAATAAATTGTTCTTTACTTTTTAAACAACATCATTAATTGAATATGTTTCAATATTTCCATCATTGCTTGCTAGATTAAATATTATTACTGGATACAAATATATATATTTATTGAGAGTATTGCGTTTTTTATTATGCTATAAATTAGATAAAGTATTATAGAGATTATCAATGGAAGGTATTAAATTGATTTAATTTAGAGTATTTAGGTTGGCATACAAACCAATTGTAACAGTCATGGCAATAATAATGATCAATTCTTCAGTTCTTTATGTAGTTGAACAAGATTACTCAATAGTTGAATATATTTATTTTATGGTAGTAACAATTTCAACAGTGGGATTTGGTGATGTATATCCAACAACAATTTATGGAAGATTTTCAATTATTATTGCTATTTTGATTATGTTTCTAGTTTTACCAACTCAAGTTGAAATGTTAACTAGAGTATACAGTTTAAGAAGTTAATATGCAAGAAATAAATATATTTCAAAAAAAGAATCAGAACATGTATTATTGTTAGGGTCATCTTAAGTTGAAGGATTTAAAACATTTTTAAATGAACTTTATCATAGTGATCATGGAATGAATGATACAAATACTGTTATACTTTAACCATAAGCACCTACTGAAGAAATGACTCTTTAATTGAAATAACCAGCATTATAATCAAGAGTAATTTATTTAGAAGGACATCCATTATAAAATAAAGATTTAGAGAGATGCAGTTCAAAAGATTGCAATTGTGTTATTGTTTTAGCAAATAAAACAAGTAGAACACCAAAAAGAGATGATTATCGTAATATCATTCATGCATTTGCTGTTAAATAATTTGCAAAGAAATAGAAATCCAGAAAAGGTGCACGAGTATGTTTGTAAGTACTTCAACCTTCTAGTAAAGATTTATATTTCAATTCTCTTGGTGGTCATGAAACTGATTAAGTTATTTGTGTTGATGAACTTAAACTTTATCTTTTAGGAAAAACATGTTTATGTCCTGGTATTAACACACTTATTTCATTTCTAATTTAATCATCCAAACCCTCTTATGATATTACAAAATATGATAAAAATAAGGGGGAATGGATTGATGATTATTTATGTGGAATGCAAAATGAAATCTATAGAGTTCCATTAGAGTCTGAAGCATTTGTTGGCCTAACATTTAGTTAAGTAATTTAGAGTTTAAATAGAATAGATTTCTTAAGCAATATATAAAGAGTTAAATATTATTTTATTTGCTCTAGAAGTAGAATTAGAATCAGGCACTAGTGTATTTGTTAATCCAGCTGAATATCTATTTGAAGATTACTTACATTATGGTTATGTAATTGCTAATGAAATGCCTAACATTGATTAAATTTAATAAACTAAATTCCCTGAATACATTTAAAAGAACTATTGCTTTCCTAATGTTCAAAGACAATAAAATAATAAAAATGCTATCTAATAAGAAGCTGAATATTTAAAGGAAATATTAAGTGAAGGTATTAAAGATGATTCTTCTAAACATCCTGCCTATTATTAAGTTAAACCTTAAACAATCACAACAGGACTTCCTAAAGTGGGAGACCAAGAAAAATTTGAAAATCATTTTATTGTATGTGGTGTTGTTTCAGATATGAAATATCTTATGATGCCATTAAGAGCTAGATCCTTAAAAAATATTTAACCAATTGTAATATTGAATTAAGATTTAATACCAACTGAAATTTAACTATAAATTAATAAATTTCCTAAAGTTTATTTTCAATAAGGATCTCCTCTTAATACTGAAGATTTAAAAAAAGCCTGTATTTAAAAGGCTTCAGCTTTAGTGATCTTATAAAAATCTGCTGATTAAGAGGAAGGATTATCTAATATTGTTGATGCTGATACAATCTTTATATATAAGACAGTAAAGTTATTAAATTAAAATATAAACATAATAACTGAATTAGCTTCTATTTCAACTATTTCTTTTTTATAGATATCTAGAAATAATTATGTTTAGAAATATGATTGGTCTGTGAGTGAACCATTTGCCTCTGGAGAAATTTATATTTCAACTATGCTTGATACATTAATATGCTAAGCCTATTATAATCCTTTTATCACTAGTATTTTTGATTAGATGATTTTAGGAAGTGCTACAGTTAACAAAAAGGTAATAATAATAATATTTATTTTAAATAGAATAAAAAAATATATTAAGCAAGTAAATTACAATAAAGTAATTTATTTCTTATTAATATACCTCCAAAATATTAAGAAAAAACATTTGGAGAACTTTTTGAAATATTACTTACTGAATAAAAGATGATTCCAATTGGACTTTATAGAGGAGAAAAAGTTAAAAATAATAATAAACCTTATGTTTTTTTAAAACCTCCTATGGATGTTATTGTGTCAAGCAAAGATAGAGTTTATGTCTTAAGTGCCAAACAGCCTAAAGAATAAGAAACAACTCTTGATAATTAAATCAATTAAGGAAAAGAATCTGCATCATAATATTTTAATATAAAATCTAAATTATAAGGAGAAGAAGGTAGAGTTGATATAGAATTTTCAAGAGAATTAATGAAATTTAATGAGAAAATGAAGAATTTTGGAACAGGACTAAAATAAATAAATAGTTCTGTCTTTAATTAAGGATTGATTCAAGAAGGTATTAAGATAAAATAATTAGATTTCATACCAAAAATACGATCATTATTAAAATAAGAATTAGCCAGTCTAAATCCATAAACTTGATAATTAATAATAATCACTATTATATATATATATATAATTATAAATAAATAAAGTATTTAAATCATTTTTAAACTTTTGTTAAAATCGAATACATTGCATTAATATGACAGAGTGTCTATTTTTACAAACTTTTAATAATAAACTCTCTTGAATATCCAAACTACTCTATTTAAGAAATAATTCTCAAATCCAAATTAGCATTTTATGTTGACATTTTATTTGATTTCAAATTTAATTCTTTAAGCCAAGGATGATTTAAAATCTCAGTTGATGTTATTCTCAATTTAGGATTCACATTTAATATAGATTTTATAAGATCTATTAAAATCATTAAATTAATAATTACCAACAGCATCATTAGATAAGTTTAATTTCTTCATTTCCATAAAATTAAGTAGACCATTTTAAATATTATGATTTAATTCATTCATATTATTTCCTTTAAATGGTACTTTTCCAACAAGTAAAATGTAAAGCAAAACCCCTGAACTCCATATATCACTTGCAAATCCATCATATCCTGTTTTATTTTATATTACTTCTGGTGCTAAATAAGCAGGAGTTCCACATTATTCCAATATCTTTTATCCTTTAATAATTTGTCTACTAACTCCAAAATCACAGATCTTTATTTATTCTCCCTAAAGTAGTATATTATCTAATTTAATATCTCTATGCAATATATTATGACTTTAAAGTATCTACAAAGCTATAATTAATTGACTAAATAAATTTTTTGCTTATCCTTCAGGTATAGGTTTCTCCTTTGTCCATTTCATTAGGTCTCCTCCTTCAACATATTCCATTATTATATAAATCTACTTTTTTGTCTCAAATACTTCAAAAAGGGAAGCAAACTATTAATATTACTATAGGATTTTCATCAAAGTAATTTCCTTATAAAAATAGATATAAGGTATTACTAACAACAATCTTTTTTTAGCACTTTCTGTTTTTAGTGTTGATTTTTCAATTATTTTCATAGCCACTTTTGCACCTGTTAATATTTGGATACCTAAACATACTTTTGCAAATGCTCCCTTGCCTATCACATAACAGAGCTATCTTACTAAGGTTAGAGATGCGATACCTTATAAAAATCTGGTGTTGTAATTGGAATGCGTTTCTTTGTTTTAACAGTATATGCAATTCGATTGGCAAGAATTATTCGTTCTTTAATTATATCTTCAGTTGTAGGAAATTGAATATCTGGTAATTAGAGCATAAAATCTTGACAATCCAATAGTTCAGTCTCCATTCTACCAAAATCAGGTAGCATCTTTGGAAAGCTCTCTTCTTTACTTATTTGGCTGTTGGATCGTGATTTTTGAGTTGTTTGTTAACTTCTAGATGTTGCTTTATTTCCTAGATCAATTTTAACTTTTCCTAATTTGGAAATTGGTTTTGAATTAGACATAGAGACAGATTCTGAATTTTTTGTAGGAACAGGTAACCTAATAATTAATATTACTATTCTACTTAATGGCTGGACATAATTTAGTAACAGATCTAGAACGGTCTGTTGAATTCTTGGAAACCTAATTTGAGATACTCCTAGTACGAGTGTTTGTAGATTAAGTGTTAAAATTGATGCATTTGACAGAGATATGTTTTTTCAGTTGATTCATTTTATAACAGATAAATTTTAATTATTCTAAATCGAGCAACTCAAACAATCCCAAATAGCACTAACATTAAAATAAAGAATCAATAAAGGAAATTATTTAACTATAGCTTTTAAATTATGTTTATGAATTCATCTATATTATCAAAATATATTATTAACAAATTATATTACATTATTTCAAAAGAATAAATAAAAACAATTAGATAAAACATATATTGATAAAAAAATTATGAAAATAAAAATCACATATCTAAGAATTCTTGTAATGATAATCTACCATCTTTGTCTTTATCATAGGCATTTATAAGAAGTATTGCTTCATGATGAGTGTATCTAAGTCCACTTTCATAAAGATATTATTAAAGCTAAATATAATAAAAATACAATACATCTGAAACTCCAATAAAATTATCTCTTGTAATACCATCAATTTTATTGAATAATTAAATATCAGCATTTAATTTTACTGGAATTTATTACAATAAATTTAATAGATCAATGAGTAATTTTATAGTTTAATAGCTAAATAGTTTACTTATCTTTTTCTTATTTCCATCAATATTTGGTTATCTGGTATTAAGTATTTCAGCAAAATTAGCAGAATAAGGTTATAGAAGATATAAAAAATCATGATATGTTAATTAGTTATTGTTGAATCTCTTAAAAATCTGAATACTTTAACCTGATTTTTAATTAAGTAGAGTGTCAATTTCTTCAATTCCTATTGATCCTTTACTATAAACATCTAATGCTCGAAATGCATCCAAAGTATTAAAATCTTTTTACAAAGCTAACTATTGTTTTATTTTTTCTATTTTTATTTCTTTGTCTAATAAATATTCAATAATTTCTTAAGGTTATTTTGATTTATTTTTTGTTTAAGTATTAATATTCTTTTTATTTTTTTAAACTTCTATAATCTTTTTCTTTTCAGTTTCAACTTCTTATTTATTTTAAGTCATTTTTGTTTTATTATCTTATTTTTATTTTTAACAAGCCATCACTTATTTTTTAGATTTTTACATTTGTATTTGATTTCTTTTTTAAGGAGATTATTTTATTAATTTAATTGTGTTATTCTTAGATTCTTTTTTTTCTGTTGTTTTAATTGAATTCTAAAATTGTATTTATTTTTTAGGAGTAACAAATACAGAACAAGATTCTTTTTATTATTTTATTTGAGTTTATTTATTTAGGATAAGTACCCAATTATTTAACAATAATAAATCAATTTAACCATCACCATAAAAGTCTAATCTCTTTATCATTGCATCAATCTCATCTTAATATACAAATAGTCTTTCCTTTTTAAATAATTATTCAATATCTTCTCTAGTTCCATCAGTTAATTAATCTAATGATTAGGGAGGTTGTAAATTATTCATTAAAACAATTTCTAAGCTAATATGTTTTGCTATTTCCTTTAAGCATTCATTAGATTATTAGGATTGTTAATCTGAGTGAGAGATATAATCTCTTAACAGTTGATTTGTTGGAAGTAGAAATCTTAAAAAGTCTACATATTTAAATTCTGGTTTGTAGAATAATATACCACATTCCTTAAGTGTATGCAAATAACCAAATCGATGTAGAAAAACTTAAATTGTCTATGCTGTAATATAACCCTAAATGTCATAACTAATATAATACATCATTAAGTTGATCAATTTATTTAAAAGCTTGATAAGGATGAAAAGTAGGGAATTTTATTAAAAACTATCTACTTATTTCAATGGTTCTTTCGATTTTAGCACATTCCATTAGAAAATCCAATAATTCCATTAAATCAGACAAAATAAATATTAGAGATAAATCAAAGAAAAACTCAATTATTTCTCATCATAATTCCATACATTAAATTAAGAAGATTGATCTTAAAAATAAACTAAATAGAGAAGAATAGTTTGAATGATAATTTTTAACATAAAATATTCATAACAAATTTGATTTATAAAGAAATGAGGAGAAGCAACAGTTCTTTTGGTTAATAAGAAACTGTTTATCAAATTTCAAAACCAAATTCAATGTAAGAAATTAATTGTAAGACATTAACACTAAATAAGCATCTATATGCTTAAGTTAGGGTTATCAATAAAATAGTTCATTAAATTAGTTATATGCAAATAGATTCCTTGGTGAATGGAATGAAGATAAGTACACAGTTACTAGAAAATATGTACCCACTTACACTAATGGTTTAAATTTATATACTACATATTGTACTCCATAAAATCCATTTGCTAGTATTGTGATCATACATGGATATGGAGATCATTCAGGAAGATATTTCCATGTATTTTATATGAATAATTAGATAAGGTTGCTGATGAGTATGCTAAATCAGGATTTTAAGTTATTCTTTATGATTAAAGAGGATTTGGAAATTCTGGAGGTATTAGAAGTCATGGTCACATTAAATAGATGCATTAAGATCTGGAATGCATATTATTGACTATAGAAAGATCATTACCAATCTTTTTACAATGTTAATCATTAGGAGCTGCAGTTGGCTTAAGTTTTTGTATTTCCAATCCTACCTTAATTCTATAAGGTGTTATTGTTGTCAATCCATATTTGTAATTTGCTTAGAAATATGGATTACTAAAAAAGACATTACTAACATTAATGAATAAGATTATTCCAGTAAAATACAAATAAATAATAGGGATTAATGGTCAATTCTTATATAGATTTTGGTCATTGTAGTAAAAATAACAATGTCATAAAAACAGTAGCTGAGGATAGTTTAGTATAACCATTTATGAGCATTGGAATGGCTTATAATATTTTATAATTAGAATAGTACATCTTACCTAATGTATAATAGTATAAGATTTGATAAATAATTTTTAGATTTGTTTAACCACTCTTAATTTTACATGGTAAAGAAGATAAAGTAGCTAGTCATATGAATTCTGTTGAGCTTTATAGACTTGCTGGATCAAAAGATAAAACTTTAAAATTATTTGATAAAGGATTTCATGAATTATAAAATGATATTGAATTTGAGAGAGTCAAAAACATCATAACTATATGGTGTTAGAAATAGATTAATAAAGATAAAAGAATAAGTATTTTTTAAATTAATTTATATTAAGGTTATTTTAGAGAATTGAATCATGGTTTAGTATCAAAATATAATCATAATAGTACAAAAATGATAATATTTTAATGGATATTGATATATTTTATGTTAAGAAAGTATTAATCAATTAGATAAATTAGTAAAATGAAAAATCTAGGACGAATAGCACGATTTATTTGTATATTAGCCTTAATGATTGCTTCATTAATTGTACATATTAGATGGTGATTTATAATTTATACGTATCAACTTATAAAATAGTTTTTTAACTAAAGTATTTGTTTAATCAAATACAATAAAAAATCTACCAAAATAAAAGGCTAGTATATTTATATATAACGTCATGGCATCTATAATTTAAAAAATATTAGTTTTATATTTTATTAATTCCAAATGTTTTTTTAAGATTAAAAAATGTATTATATTTATCCTAATTTGATATCAGAATTTATGATATAGAATAATTTAAAAAGAAAAATTAAAATAATATAAAAATTTATTCTGTTTATTCAAGTTATGAAGATAATTTAATTTTGTTTATTATTGCATTATTAAAATTATAATATTAAATAAAATGTCCAATTTTTAAAACTTAAACAACAACTCAGGAGATTTAAATGAATACCAAAGTGATGATGAATTTGATTTTGAAAATTTAGAAATACCTTAATTAGTAAGAAGAAATGGTGCAGTTCAATCAGAAAATGTTCAAGGGTTCTTAATACTTGATAAAATGTCTGATAAAATGTATAAAGAAGCTGCTTGTCCAATTTGTTTATGTGAAGATGAAGAATTATACCCATTGTTTTGCGGTCATACTTTTTGTTAGGACGACATCAATAATTTACTATCTGATTCCGAGTTAAAGCAGAATATAGTTTGTTGCCCAATATGCAGATAATACTAATTTATCGAGTCATTTAAATAATTATAAGAACTAAAAATTACTCAGATCAATACCGTTTAAAAAGATAACAATTTAACCTGTTGAAATTTAAACTATAAATTTTGTTTTTGTACACATAGTTATATACACTTAATATTTTCTCACAACTTCTTATGCTTAAATCTTACATTTAAATTCAACCGTGTGTTGAAATTAAATAAATTTTAATTCTTTTATTTCTAATACACATTCTAATTTCTAAAAATTTTAATTATATTACAATTGTTAAAGCAATCCCCTTCAAATGCCATTAAATAATTCCTATTTATTCATTTAATTGTTTGTACAATTCATTTAAATTTTTCTAAAAAACTAGAAATTTCTTGTAATTAAAATTCCTAATTCATGTTCCATTCTTATAAAAAGTACAAGAGTCTTAAACTACCTTACAATTTTTAAGACAACAATCCTTTTTGTTATGCCATTTCATTTTATATTTTGTGAAACTTTTAATTTTTCCATTACTTTTCTAATATATTATAACATATTGGTATAGATGATGTTAATCGTTAATCTCTATTAATCATAGACAGCTAAGTTCTAATTGATAATTTTTATTCCAAATTATCTGATTAATAACACTTATTGGTTGGTAAAGATCTATTAATCCATTAGATGACTTATTATTTGTCTATAAAGAGTTATTCAAAAGGATTTATCAACATGGAATAGATTATAGAGACTTTATAGAACAATTTAAATTTCTGTTTTATCATAATTAAATATTAAATATTGAAATAATTTAATTATCAACTGATAAGTTAATAAATGAGCCAGCTGTTGTCTAATACTACTAATATTGAAAATAATATTTCACATGATGAGGATTTATCTGATTATGATGATGTAGAACTTCCAAAAATGTAAAGGATGAATGCTTTAATCGTCTTTGACTAATAAGTTGAAAAATAAATACAGAATTTTGTTCCTAAGAATTATACTAAAATATATTATTCTGAAAATTGTCCAATATGTTTAGAAAAAAAAAAATTGATTCCATTACAATGTGGACATACTTTTTGCTTTGAAGACATATAACAATTAATTATTTAGGCTCGAAAAGAAAATAGAAATATATCTTGTTGCATTTGTAGAACTGAACTGAATCCCTGTGTTTATTTTGATAACTAGTTAATTAATTCTTTTCTAATTGTTAGATGATAAATTGAAAATAAGACTTGATTATTTCTATTAGATAATAATATAAATATAAATAATGTTTCATTAAAAATAATCAATTAGACCTATTCAATAAATTAAATAGGAAAAATGCTTGAATTGCAATAAATTAATTAGTTAATCTCTGATTCGGAATCATTAAGCAATTTGTGCAATTACCATATCAAATAAGGATTAAGAATTATTGGATGAGCAATTAGCTATGCTTATTCAATAAAATAAAATAGAATCAAAGATATTTTTGTTGCCAAACCCATCTGATTCTATTTAATAAACTAAAACTTAACAGGAAATTCAGATTGAAAATAAAGAAGTTCCATCTTAAATAAAACAAGTCTTTTAGTCCAATAATCTAAATGGTTAATATAAAGAAGCTATCTTTAGACAAGTAAGAATGCATTAACAAAACCTAGGAATAAAGAGAATTTAATGATGATTTAAATTTCTAAAAAAATGAATTAAAAAATAAACACAACCTTACTTCTTAAGAATAGATTGAAAAGAATATATAAAAAAACGATTTAAACTCTTAATAAATCTAACAAAATATGGTATTTAATACAGTGTAATCTTAAGTTCAAGCTTTTAAAAATTCATAAAAATGTACTATTTAAAATTCTAAATAATAAGAGGCTGCTTAAAGAGATTTCGATTATGCTTAAAATAATTCTATTCAAAAAAATCTAGAAAATTAATCAGCAGACAACCCTTAAATAATTGTTTAGCATCATAATAATTAAATTTCAAGAAATATATAAGTTGAAAAATAATAGTAAGTACAAAATTATCCTCAAAATAATTATTGTTAAATGAAAAATGAAGAACTAATAAAACAAAGACAAATATCAGATGAGAAAAAATTAGAAAATGGTTAATTTGACAAAGCTAATTAATTAAATTAATTTAATGGATTCAATTATGAATAAATAAACTAAATTTATTCATTAAATAATCATCATGAAAGGTATTCTCTAAAAGATAAATAATAAAATTAAAATATTCATTAATAATAAAAATACTAAATGTATCCTTCTTAAGCTTATTAGTACAGTAAACCTCGAGTAATTTAAGCAATTCCATTTGAATAAAATAATATAAGACTTTTGTAGTCATAGAAATAATAATAATAACAATAATAATAATAATAATAATAATAATAATAATAATAATAATAATAATAATAATAATAATAATAATAATAATAATAATAATAATAATAATAATAATAATAATAATAATAATAATAATAATAATAATAATAATAATAATAATAATAATAATAATAATAATAATAATAATAATAATAATAATAATAATAATAATAATAATAATAATAATAATAATAATAATAATAATAATAATAATAATAATAATAATAATAATAATAATAATAATAATAATAATAATAATAATAATAATAATAATAATAATAATAATAATAATAATAATAATAATAATAATAATAATAATAATAATAATAATAATAATAATAATAATAATAATAATAATAATAATAATAATAATAATAATAATAATAATAATAATAATAATAATAATAATAATAATAATAATAATAATAATAATAATAATAATAATAATAATAATAATAATAATAATAATAATAATAATAATAATAATAATAATAATAATAATAATAATAATAATAATAATAATAATAATAATAATAATAATAATAATAATAATAATAGAAATATTAATCATAGTAGTAATAATAATAATTGTAATAAAAATAATAATTATAGTAGTAATAGTAATAATAATAATAATAGTAGTTACAGTAATAATAGTAATAATAATAGTAACAGTAAAAGTAGTAATTATAGTAAGAATAGTAACAATAACATATTTAAATAGAGTCTTAACAGTTATAGATTAATTAATCATTATAATAAAACTAATTATAATCTTAACCTTAAAAATAAACTCAATTTTAATAACATTAGAAATAATAACAATAAAATCGATTATTAGAGCATGATAAATAATTTAAGTAAGACATTAAAAATATTAAAATTAAATAAGAAGAACCAAAAAATAATGATTTAAAAATTTAAAATTTAAATAATTAAGATAATTTTTAATATTTAATTGCAGAATAAATGGTTTTAGAAGAAAGACCTCATATTTAAAAGGTTAGCATCGATTATAAACTTTATTAGAATTCCAAAAAGATTGAAACTTAAGTTTAATAAAAGTAAACAAATAAATAAAGGTACATATATAACATAATAAAGTTAAAAATAAGCTCCAAGTAGATAAGAATAAGTTAAAAAAAAGAAAGATAATACATCGAATAAAAACAGAAAAGCAAATGAAGATAAAATTAATTTATAATTTGAATACAAACCTGGTATGGTGATTACTGATGACCTAGTGAATTAAATGTCTCCTGAATAAATTTATGAATTGTTTACTTAATTAGATTTAGATAATTAGGTTGGATTAGAAAGCAAAATATTTAATTTAGATATGAAAAGAGTATAAATAAATGCTACAGATACTTGTACTATTTGTATGGAAGATATATAACCCTAAAAGGAAGCTGCAGATATAAGATTAGATTGTAATCATTAATTTCACTATGATTGTATCAAATAATGGTTATTGAAATCAAAATTCTGCCCAGTTTGTAAGGAAGATGTTGATCTTACAAATTACTAATATCTTGAATGATTAATAAAAAAAATAAAATTATTTTTTAAATTTTTATGACGCACATATATTTTAGAAATAAATATTCTTTTGTAAAAAAATAAAAATTATAATATAAATTTGAAATTGGATATGCAATAGATTTCTCCAGAAGTTGAGCTCTACCTACAAGAAGCAGTCAAGCCACTCCTTGAGAAAATTGAAGAATTAAAATAAAAGGATTAATAGAATGAAGATCAAATCAAATTTCTTACAGGAGAAATCAGTCAACTCAAGACATTAGTTTCTACTCTTAAGCCATTTGATGACAAAAGTATCATGATTTAAATTATAATTAGAATAAGGAAAGCAATAATAGAAACAAGAAAATAATGGTAACAATAATGGTAAAAATGATTATATCTGGAAAATTAGATCATAAAAAGCCAGAACGACCTCAAACAGCAATTTAATAAAAAACTGAGTAAAATAAATAAAAGGAATAAAAACCATAAACAGGAAGCAAGAATTTAAGCCAAAGTGTAATAGTAGATAAGACAACTAAGAATGAAGCGGAAAACAGTAAATTGATCATTAAAAATTTAGCTACTTCAAAATCTCCAGGATAACCTATTGAAAAGCAACCTAAAACTACGTAATAACATTAGTAGTAACCTCAATAGCTTAAACAAAAGCCTGTTAAGTAGCCAGAATAAAAGGATTAAAAAGAAACAAAGACTTCAAATTAAGGTATATTGTTATATTTTATTTAGATTAACAATAAAAATAAGCAAATCCTTAGAAGGATGAGAAAAAGGAAGAAAAGAAAGAAGAAAAGAAGGATGAAAAGAAAGTTGATAAAAATAAACCAAATAAATAACCTTAATAACCTTAAACAGATAAAACAAAAGAGCCACCAAAAAAGAATGAAAAACAACAAGAATAAAAATCGAATGGAGCATAAAAAAATACTAATTCTAAATAACCAGAAAAAAAAGTGGAAACTAAATAAGATGAGAAAAAAATAGTTAAAAAAGGTTCAAAAACAGTATCTTAACCTGGAAATTAACATTAAACTGATGAATAATTTTAATAAGAATAATAGAAAGCATAAGTATCTTAAGAATAACATTCAGCCGAGAAATCTTCAAAAGAAAACCATTCTGAATAGAATGATCAATAATAAGATAATCATTAAGAATAAGTTACCTAATAATAAGAAGTTGTTTAAAATTAAGAAGAATAGAACTAATTTAAGAATGATAATGTTAACAATTAAGAACAAAAAGAGGATGAAGATTTGTTAGCAGATAATCATTAAGATGATAATTAAAAAAGTGAACCAATCTAAGAGAATCAATAGCAGGATATGTTTTGAGTTATTACAATTTATAGTGGAGAAAAATATTATTATTATTAATATTTTTATAAATATATATATATAAAAATAAGAAAGCTGATTATATGCAAAGTAACATTAATTAAGTAGATTTACATAAAAAAAAATACTATGATTGAAATAAAACTAAAAGACGGATCAAAATAAAATAACAATTCAAATCTATTCCCATAACTACATGTTTTTATTTAGGGAATAAACAATTGCAATGTTAAAATGCCTTATCTTAATCTATTTAATATTTATAGCCTTCTAATTCTAGACTGCTTTTTTAGCTAAAACAGAGGCTTTTATAGAAATGAAAATTTGTGCACCAGAATATAAATAAAATTCATGTTCTGATATTTTATTTTAGATTCTTTGGTTTAAAAATGCAAGGAACTAGAAATTTGCATAACCAAGATTTAGTAATGAAAGTTAGAACCAAAAAGCTTTAGCTTAAAGTAATGTAAATTCCATTGTAAGGTTTTTTAAGGATCTTTCTATAAAAATATGCTTGTGTGTGTGTAATGCTAAGTTTAATTGTATTAATTTCAAGTATTGAAAAGTTGATTATTAATATAAATTGAGTTTTTAATAATTGTTCTCAATTTTAATAACATTTAATGTTTCGAGGCAATTTTAATAGATAATCTCTTAAGCCATAAGTGGTTACTTTTTAAAATGTTCTGGACTAAGTCAATGCTCTTGATCATAGAGCTCTTAGTGTAATAATATATTTCATTCAATGTAGCTTTTACAAAAAATGGTTAATCCATCTTAAATGAATATTTTTGCAACTGCTGCTCTTGTCTCCTTGTTTGCAGGTCTTATACGAGAGATACCTTGTGAATTATTGGATGAAAAGGTAAATCAATTTATTAATATAGAAACTTAATTGGAGTTTATTAAATATGTTTTTAAATGATGTTGAGAAATTCTTAGAAAACTTAAAGAAATTTAAAGACTTTATTAATAAAAATTAGATTACATCAAAAAATATGCAAATAGCTAATTATTGGATTCAAAAATATAATGAAATATAATAAGAGTAAAATCAATTCATTAATTTAGTAATTAATATTCAGTTTCATATGCATTCATTTAAATTACATAAATGATAATAAAACTTGATAAATAACTTAATTAGAGATTGCCTTCAAGTCCTGCAAGGTCTTTGTCTGCGTCACCAAGCCCAAAGATGCATGATACTGATGATATTGATGAAATCGATGAAATTAAAACCTAAGCTGAAAGAATGAGTGTAAGAGATCCAGCAAAAACAAAAGGGTTGAAACTCTAAATAGTCCCAAATAAACCTATCTAATAAACACCTTCACATAAACACACATAAAGCCAATAAATAAAATAAATCCCATCTATTCATGCCCCAATTATTCCAAAAAAGAAATGACAATAAAATGATTATAGGTCTGAAAATATTTATATAAAATTGATTTAGTACATATTAGTGTTTTCTAATTTTTTTAATTTTTTTAATTTTTAGTATTTCTTCATTTATTTATTTGAGTGTAAGAGTATAAATAAGTAAATCTTATTTAGATATTAAAATGAATTAAAATTAATGCAATTTATAATTTCATTCAGAAGCTATCAATTGATTAATTTGGTAACCTATCAGAACATTCATTTTATGTAATATTAAATATAGTATTCTACTGGATTAAATAATTTGAGATAATAAATAAAATATATAGATTATTATAAATTTTAAGAAATGTGATTATAATTTTATCCTATTTTTTCTAGGATACCACTAAACTGAAATGTCTCTAGTTTTAGAAAAACCATTATCACTTCCATGACATTATTATTTTATATTTATAAATCAATCTATAGAATTATGCAATAATTAGTTGACTTTAATTCTTTAACCTGAATAATTTTGCTATAAATTTAGATAGAACATATTATCTCTAGGGGCTATTTATTTATTAAAATTACTTTTATTTTTTAGTTAAGGTATTAGAGAGAATGGAGGATCATCAATCTTATGAACAGAGGAACTTCTATACATTCTTTTTAACTATCTTATAATTGGTTTTGGTGTATGAAAATTCTATAAGATGTTTTTTTATAAGGTTAATTCTTATCTAGAACCACTGCCTAGTTAATTGAAGGATTGCTATTATTATTAAGTTAATCCCAAAGAAAATTGTTATTAAACCATAATTTGAGAAGTATTGGGTCTTATTTATTGTGATTTTGTTTATTCAGATTTTCGATCCATTTATCTTGTTTTTGTTAAACGCAAAGCATTTTATTATTTTAAGGAATGTTATTAAACAAGCATTTTTTGTTATGTTTTTTAAAGTAAAATATATGGATCAAAAGTTGAATCCATATGATTCATAGAATTTGAATTTGAATTCGAATTATTTAATTGATGTTGATCTTGTCGTTTTTTAACCTTAAGATGCTTTTATCTGAAGTATTATTAAATGAAGGTAGGCATTTTTTTATAAGATAAGTTTCCTAATAGAGCTCCAAATTGATCATCATTAGTTTAGCTTTGTTAATCTTGACAAGCAGAAGGTTATTTAGAAAGTACTTTAAAAGAAATAGTTTTCTTTATATCTTAATTTAGCATTTGATCTTTATTTGTATTTTACCAATTTTTTTCTAATTCTTGACATTTTTATTTATAAATTTCATCTCTCAAAATAGTTTTATCTTTAAACATTTTACATACTGATTGAAAAACTTATGGAGAAATATTTTTAAGTTGTTATATTGATATCATTAATAGAGAAGCATATTTTGATATTACTTAAACATTATATAAAGCTTTTTCTTATTGAGTGAATTCTTCTCCTAAAACACCTTGATCATTTAATTCACATATTACAATTTCATTAAACCAAAATTTTCTAGGTAATACTTATTTTTCATAATGAGATAGAGTTTTCTAATAATTTTTGCTTAAACTTAAAACTCCATATTATAAAATAAATAATGAATTTCCAGGTTCATCCATTTTCTAAATGAAGTCTGTATGGGCAAATTTGACTTCCTAGAATTGTTTGATTAATTATTCTTATATTTTAGGAGCAATTTTTTCAATGATAGGTAAATTGGCTATAAGTGATTTTTTCTTTTATTAATACAAAACACCATGACTAGAACTAAACTTTTTATATAAATCAATTGGTAAAGCAAAACAATGAGTATCTTACTAAATTTGAATATAAATAAAATAATACTTTAACTTCAAAACCTAAATCTCCTTCATACCACATTTCAGGTTGAATTTATATATTGTCTTCTATTTAGAGTAATCCCTTTATTACATAGAATGCAAATTTATTATTTTATTAGACTACTTGACCAGTTTCAAAATAAACATATCCTATTGTTTTACATAACTATATTTTTAATTTAAAAGTACATCTTTCAAGACTTCATAGGGTGCTTGAAATTAAGGCAATTAACTCAAATGATCTTGAATAGCAGAAATGTCTTCTTGAGATTTGTTTAATTTAGTCAATTTTGGAATTAAATGCATAATAATATATATTTCATGGCAATCTAACAACCTAATCAGAATAAAGGATATATGGTAGAACAGACTCAGCCTTAATGTGATTTCCATTATTTAAAACAATTTACAATCTCACAAACATTTCTTTCCCATCAAAAGGGAGTTCAGGGAAATAAGCATAATTAGATCTTACATTTCCAATCCATTATTTATCACTATATAGTAATATATATTAATATACTTAAAAATTCTGATAGTTTTAAGAAGTGGTCCTAATTCACCTAATTCTAATTAAATATATAAATCATAGAGATTTGTAATACTTTCCTTTAACTAAATATTTTTAATATATTTAGTTGGATCTTTGAAATCTACATTAGCACTCTTCATTTATTCTGTATATTTATCATCATAAATAGCTAAACCTCCAATAAGGCCATCAACTGCTTATTATTATTAAGAAATATTTTCAATCTTTAGATATACAGATTTCAAACTTTTTCCTTAATTTAAAATTGTATATTATGCAATATCCCAACCCTTATTAGTTAATATTTTAGTTGGTTTAAAAATTTATAAACCCTTATCTGCAAATTTCATAACCAGACTTAACTGCAATATCTTTTTATCAAAATATTTCATATTAATACTTGCATTGATATTACCTTAAGGATCAATCCTAGTTTTATATAATTTAATAAGAAAACTTTTATGAACTTATAAATCTCCTTTAATTTTTATACAACTACTTCCATTCCACGAATCACTAAAATTTATACTACTTTCCCAATTATCTTGTATATCTTAGCTGATAATCTTTTTTGTTGGATAACATAAAGAATAATCAAAGTCATTCAAATTATCATAGTAACCCTTATAATGTGAATTCTTTTGACCATCAATATAATATGCTTCTCCAACAGCATTATTAAAATATGTTTATAAAGGAAATTCTTAATATGTTTTTGGTTTTAACATTCTCAATAGATCTTTATTACTGTCATAACTTATATAAACCATAGATTCACCAGTGAATTAAGTACCATAATTACCAGCCCAATATTCAACATCTTTTCCAACTTCTATAAATTTGACATATTATGTATCATCAGTAGTTTTAATACTTAAAGTATGTTCTCTCCATTTATCATCTGCAATATTAACAGAATCAACATTAAATTAAATTTCTCTCTTATTTACTTTTGTAGAAAATGAATCTATACTAGCAATACATCTATTATTTCTATCATATAATTCTATTCCAATAAGCTAATCAAAATATTATTATAAATTACATATAAATCATCAAATTTTGGACCTGTTCCTTTTACTTTTGCATTGAATTATATAATACCTCCTTTATTTGAAGATACTAAATTTAATTAAATTGTATATGTTCTGACACACCAATCAAATGATGAAATTGCAGTCTCTTCTCCATTTTCTTATATAATTTTCCATCCATTTCCTCCATTAAATGTGATTGCCCATTAATTTTTATGTTTATCAAACAAAGATACAGTATTTTTACCTTACCATAATGAATTATCATTTTAAATAAACTATGACCTACTATCATTTGAAGTCTCATATGTCCAAGCTTAACCAAAAATGGCTGTGGCTAATTATGCTCTTTTTATCTCTTATAATGCTATATAACTATCAAATTATCCACCTCCATATTGTCCTCTACCCCATATATCAATTCCTACAAAAACATTATTCCTCTAATTTCCAACATTCTTCTCTGTATTAGACAATTTATTCAAATTCCAATGATAATCACTAAAAAAATAATTGCAAGCTTAAAAGTATTTCATATTGTCTTAATTCAATTCAGATTACCATTTCAAATTTCCTTCAGCATTATGACTATCATAATATATTAAAATAGCTCCTATCTATTATAATTTATCACTTAATTCTTTTATAAATTGAATAAATAAATCTACATTATAAACATTTGTTTCTATATTCAATAAATAACCATCAAATTTATAGAATTAACAAATCTAAACTAGTTTATCTACATATTGTAAATTTAATATTTAATTAGTCAATGTGTTATCCTCCCCTTCTGTAATAATGGTTCCTAAAATCCTAGTACCAAATTAATGACAAATATTTATATATGGTACACTTGGAATTGTAATAAAAGTATGTGAAAAATACACAAAAATATCACAATGGGTCATGTAATAAAAGCGATAACTATTTTATCTCATTGGATTTCCAAAACACCATATATCTTCCTTATATCCACCTTACATATCATGACATACTAAGAGAGGTTAATTTGTTGTTCTTGTAATTTTCTTTAATTATTAAATTGGAAGTATTGTATATTCCTCATTAGGTTTCCAATTATCTAATTCTTCTATTGATTATAATGGTTTGCTAAATGGTAATTTATATTTTATCTATCCAATATCATTTAAATCATTAAGAATAGATTTTTAAATCTTTATTTCACCCTCCATTTGCATTTTTAATTCATTTTCTCTTACAAATCTTATCTATAAATTTCTAGTTATCCCTGTAAAAGCATTCAAATTACTTTTACTTCCTAAGAATATACCCACTTTATTAGATGTATAAGTGAATCTTTATTAAAGTTTTTAACTTTAAATACTGAAATTTGTAATTAAACTTATCTCATCATGGAATGATATAAATATTGGATACAACTTATATAAAATAATTTATTGGATCCCAAATTTGTAAGTATTATCTAAGTATTGAATTAAAAGTTCTCTTTATTTTAAAGTAATTTTAATCAAAGGATTTCCAAGGTTATCATGAATATCAATTAGTTCAATTATATTTTACTCTTATTCTGCTAAAATTAATTAAAATTAAATTATCCCAACATCAGATGGAGTAAGCTATGTTAAATTAAAACGAACATGTTCAGGTACTAATTTCAATTGCCCATCCCTTTTAAGTCCTGAATTTAAAAAATAATTGCTCATTTTTTTTCAATTAATTTTATTGTAAAAATAAATATTAAAACCTTAAATATAATGTTAAAAATACATAATATGTACTAGAATACAGATTTTGTATAATAATTCTTCTCTAAATCAATTGATAAAAATATGTAAAAATATTGGATACATCATAATTTAAGTAAATAGCTTTTCTAATTAAAACTAATAAATTAATTTTTATAACCATCTAATTTTGAGTCATTTTATTGAATTAAAAATAAATAAATAATTTTTACTAACTTAGGATGTAGACATAATATCTCACTTATATTATATTAAATTCCTATCTATATTAATAAAAATTAGAACCTAACCATTCAATTATAATTTTATAAATACAAATACATTAATAACATAATATTTTATTTCACTCCAAAAATATAATTATATTATAAGTTTGCAAGTTCATTTATTTAGAAATAATTGTTAATTAAGTGTGTAAATATGAAAAATACATCTAGATAATAAAGATGACATTATATATTAATCAAATAACATTCTTGATCAAAGAAAATGATTGTAGTTTTTACAAATATTAAATTATATTAATATATTATGAATATCAGACAATTAGATACTATTGTTTCTTGGTTACTCTAAAAATTTAAATATGCTCCTTATAGATGGAATGAACAACAAGTTCATTATTTTTGTGAGTTTGTTGGATTAACTTGGGCAATTCCAATTGTCACAGTAAATCAACAATAATTAATTGATTTTAGATTCAAACCATCCCCAAATAAAGATCATAAAATTACTAATAAGAAGTGTCAACTGATGGATAAAGATTATAAATTCCTTTACTTGATATTTGTACTAAACAATATGAACAGATTTTAGAAGTTTGCACCGCCTAAAATTTATTTAAGTTGATTAGTCATTCTATTGACATAAATCTCTATTATCAGATATAAAAATTAAAGATTTGGTCTCTTATATTATTGAAGTATCAGAATTATAGAGAAATTTTGAAAAAGCTTTATGGATCAAAATTATTTTTTCAATAGAAATGTAAAACTTGTACAGCAGAAATAAGTTGTTCATGTTCTGTTTTATCTAATATTATATATGAAATAGAGATTTATATAAAAAGTATATATGAAATGAAAACCATCTAAAATAATAATAGAAAGTCCTCTATTTTTATTAGTTCAGATATTATAAATCTTTTATTAAAATCCATATCTCATTTACCTTAAATTGATTAAACACCTTTGTTTTGGGATATGGATGATATTAAAGCTTTATTATTTGTAATTAAATTTCAAGATTATTACCCACTTCTTTATCAAAATTAGATAGATGGATTTGTTTTATTATTGTTAGTAAATCCTCCTTTTAAAGGTGAGGATTTATTTCTTAAATGTTTACTTTTAAATTAGGAAGATTCATCAAAAACTTAAAATGATTTAGTACGAAATAGATAAAGTATGGTTAGAGATACTATGTAAACAGCTAGTAAGTATCATTAAATAAATTAATTGGTTAATTTATTACATTATTTATTGTAAATACTGAGTTTTACAGCATATAAAAATTAAGAGTCTTATAATGAATATAGAAATATTGGATAGAGAAAAGTGAGTGAAATAAATTGGTTATCATTATATTATTTTTAAAAAGCAGCTAAAGCATAATAATAATTAAATAGAAATATTTAATAATTGAGTGAATCAAGAAACTTATCAAAGTCTCATGTATATACATTATAATAATAATTTAATAGAGACATAAAACAGAGATGTTAGATATTAAAATGATGGTTATTGAAGAAAATGTAGATACAAATATCAAGAAGTAGTTTAGTCATCCAAATGTAACTTAATCTGCTAAATCTTCTCCTCAATCCTAAAGAAATAACTAATGGATGTAATTAAAGAATTATAATGCAAAACGAAATATTTTAGGAAATTATGTTAATACAGATTTAAAAGAGTCAATTTTGATGTAATATTAGAAATATTTTAATTAGATAAGATTAAGATTATGTAGATGAATAAGATAGAGATCTATAATATACAGAAACATAAGTTCAAATAGAAGAAGATATAGAATCAATTGGAAATGCTAATTAATCTTAGGAAGAACAATCTCAATAATTATCAAATCAAGAAGAGGACTTAGTAGAGAATCAATAAATGTAATAGTCTGTTCTAATGATGTAATCAGTAATATTATAGTATTTATTATTTAGTAGTAGATATTTTAATATTAATAATAATAATAATAATAATAATAATAATAATAATAATAATAATAATAATAATAATAATAATAATAGTTGATGTAAGAATCTGTACTTATGGGATAATCTGCTTTATTATAATAATCAACAATTCTTTAATAATCTGAACTTTTATAATAATCATAAATTTTAAATAAATCAATTTAAATTAACTAGATTATTGAGGAATAGGATTTTAAAAGAGTAGAGTACTTATAGTATTATAAATAATTAGATATAACAGCCATAATCTTTAAAAGAATAAATTTTATAAAGATTATAAAAACTAAGTTTAACTCCAATTTTTGATCCATTTCAATTATTTTAATCTACTCATTTAAAATTAAAATGTGATGAACAATAAAAAGTATTTAATTAAATAAATTTTATTAGCTTAAGATAGTGAATATCTAAGGTGCTTATTTTGGTAGAAGTGATGAATGCACTTTTGCATTTACTGATCATTCTAAAATTAGTAGTAAGCATTGCTAAATATTTTATAAAGAAAGTATAAAATATTTTAATTTATAATTAGAAGCCTTTTACTTATTAGATGTTGGTTCAAAAGGGGGAACCTTTATTAAAATAAATCACAATTTTGTAATAGAGAAAAATATGTCATTTTATATTGGAAATAGATTTGCATTTAAAATAATAGAAATTAATACAGAGAGTGGTTTCTTAGAAGTAAGATATGAACATGAAGGAGCAGCAAAGCATAAACAAATTTATTTAAAAAAGGGAGATAAATTTTTAATTGGAAGAGAAAAATCAAAAAATAATTTCACATTTATGCATTCTCAGTTAATTTATAATTTAATATAATAGATGCAATAAATTAATGAGTGCAAGACATTTAGAAATAAATTATGAGTATAATTTTAAGATTGGATGTGTAAAATTAATGATTAATGATTTAGAGAGTAAAAATGGAACATGGTTGAGATTAAGTGAAAAATAATTAAATAGTTCCCCTTTTTAATTATAATA
The DNA here is from genome assembly GCA_905183005.1 of Paramecium pentaurelia. NCBI lineage: Eukaryota > Ciliophora > Oligohymenophorea > Peniculida > Parameciidae > Paramecium > Paramecium pentaurelia. The sequence goes on along the minus strand of CAJJDO010000019.1, from coordinate 217,740 downwards.
AGGATCGAAATTTAATTTATCATTTGAAATTATTTTTGATGTTGTTGAATTGGTTTGTGAAGTTTGATAATCGAATCATATATTTTATAAATTAAATTATCTCATATAAAATTATAAATTAAAAATAGTTTTAAATATATTATATATTTTATCAATTTTCAAAACAATCTAATTCTTTTTCTAAATTTTTACTATCATTATTACTGTTATATAAATTATCTTACATCATTTGACAAAATTATTCAAAATCTATAATTTTTTGTTCCTCATTTTATAGTATTTCTGAAAATAAGGAAACCAATTTTGATTAAGTTAATTGCCTTCCTTCCCTTTCAAAGGCTTTTCTCACATCTTCAATAGTAATAAAGTTTTTATTATCACTATCAAAGTATTTGAATAGATTCCATAATCTTTCTTTATTTAAATAACTTTTGCAATTTACTAAAGCACTCAAAAATGAAGTATAGGTAATTTATGTATCTTAAGTAATATCATCATTAAAAGGATGGATATTATTAAATTTTTTAATCATCTAAACAAGTTCTTCTTCACTTTCCTTAAATCCTAGATTTGACATAATTTATAAAAGTTCTTAGATAGATATAGTGCCATTGCAATCTTTATCATAAGAGACAAAAACATCCTTTAATTAAGAAATCTAACTTTCTGTAAGTTAATTTATTAATATTTTAAGTGTTTCTTTTTTTAATTTAGATGAATTAGCATAAGTATGTAATAATCTGATTATTTTTTAATGTTAATTATTAGACAATTTTTATTAATGAGAACTTTATTTCATATTTTTAAACCATTAATGTTCTAATGCCTATTCACATGTTATTCTCTTTTTAGGTTATTTTATTAATAAGTTTTTAATCAAATCCTTAGCTTCTTGAGATATATGTTCAAACACAGAAAAAGAGAAATCAATATCAGAATGCTTGATTTTAGTTTCTAACATATCTAATTTCTTAGCCTAGAATGGTGGATTACCACAAAGTAATACATGCATGATGCAACCCAAAGACCATTCATCACATTAAAAAGAATAACTATAATTTAAAAATATTATATTACTCTCCAGCTATTATTTCAGGTGCAACATAAATTGGAGTTCCTACTTTACTATTCATTCTCTAAATTTTTTGATTAATATTTCTAAATTTCTTACTCAAACCAAAATCTATAACTTTTATAGGTGCATCTTTCTCTTTAGAAGCAAATAAAACGTTTTCTGGTTTCAAATCTCTATGAGCTATTCCCATAGAATGAAGATAATTAATTGATGAAAATAACTATTGCATAATCTCTTTAGATTCAGATTCTCCAATATTACCTATAATTGATAATAATTTTATTTAAAATACCTTACTCCACTATTCTTTCTAACAATTCTCCTCCACTACAATATTCCATTACAAAGTGATAATACATGTCATCTTCATACTCTTCAAATACTTTAATTATATTTGGATGATCCAATTGTGTAAGGATGTCTAACTCTCTAAGTACAAGGTAGAATTATTCTCGCATTCGATACTACTTGGACCATCGTGTTTACTTTATGAATAGTCTTTATTGCAAAGGCTTTTGAATCTCTGACACTGTAACCCACTTTTACAGTACCAAAACTTCCTGATCCTAAAACCTTTCCAAATCTGTAAAACTATCTAATGTTTTATTTAGCAAATCGTTTTATTTCACTTAATTGATGTTTGCCTTGTCTAATTTTTTGCTGTTTTCCAGAGCATATACCCATTTCTAAATGATTAATATAATAAATTTTTATTTTCAATATGTTTATTATGTAAAAACATTACTTAGTAAAAAGAACAAAACATGAACAAAAATGTATAAACAGAAGTTTAACTAATAAAAAATATTATAATATCATTTCATATTTTAAATTAAAATTTAATTACAGAATTATAATTAGTTTTTGTTTTAGATGAAATAACTTTATTTTTAGTCATTAATAATTATTGGAATAATAATCTTCCAACACACATAATATTTTGTATTAATAATCTCAAAAATAGACAAAAATTTAAATTCACTGAAGATAAAAGTTAAATCATTTAATACAATCATTTAAATAAATGTTAATGAATTCTAAATAATATATATAAGATTTTAATAACTAATTAATAATTTCTTATTTTTAAGATTAAAAAAAGAATAAATGTTTTTCAGACAACAAAAATTTATAATCAATCAGAAAATAATGCAATCATTACATTTTTAGCATTTAGGGTTTAATGTTGATCTTGAAAAACATGGAACTTATATTGTGTGTTTACCACAACTTTAGATGAAAGGAATCTATTATCCACAAACCAATTGCTATTAATTCTCATAGCATTTGATTAATTTTTGATGTTAACATTATGGAAATATTTTAAGGATTGGTTCCTCACATTTTAAACATACTTTTCCGCATTTCGATTTACATGGATGACCACAATTTAATGTTAATTTACAAGTTTAAAGACATTCTATTGTATCTGGGTTCTGATAACAAATAGCTTTTTAAAGATGGCCACACTTAAGAGGTAGTTTTACTTCTACTTAACAAGGATCACATTATTGATAACATTTTTTTGTGCAAATCTAATTGTGACCACAAGGTTAAATTTTATTACATGGAAACATACATTTAAGTTCTTTCAAGAAACTTAAATCATTTTTTTAATAACAATTGACCATTCTTTTGTGACCGCATTATAATGTAATCTCACATTATCCAGAGCATAGGGAACAAGGCTCATAACATTTATTATTGCAAATTGTGTTATGTCCACAAGGTCTTTTTTTATTGCAAGATTAATCACATAATACTTTTATTTTTTATGCTTTTTAATAACAAAGTATTAAAAATTAATGGCCACAATCCAAAGTTTAATAAGTTTTAAATTGACAAGGAGTGCAATCATCTTTTTTGAAACACATATTAAAACAAGGAAAATCATGACCACAATCTCTACGTCTAATACATTATTATTGACATTATTAATTTAATTAAATCTTTTAAGATTAACAACATTCAACTTCTATCATATGTCCACAATTTAATTTTTATTAGAGTATCTATTTACAAGGTGTACATTCTTAATAACATAAATTAGTGCATTGATATTTATGTCCACATTACCTACTTTTTATACAGTCTTGTTTGCAAATAATATTTTAAGATTTTATATTGCATTTAATTAATTACTAATGACCACAATCTAAAGGCTTAAGAACATCCTATTAACAAGGTTCACATGTTTCAAAGCATAATCTTTTACATGGAAAGATATGACCACAATTTCTAATTCTATTGCAAGGTTCATGGCATTTTTACTTTTCATTTTATTCATAACACTTTAATTATATAATATGACCACAATCAAGTTTTTTTTTTATCAATTCTAAACAAGGAGAACATTTCTTTTAATAACATTTTGATAAACATGGAGATGTATGTCCACATGATCTTTTTAATAGACAAGGTTCATTACAATTGAAATTATTAATTGACTTTTTATATGAATGACAATAAAAATTATGTTTATGACTACATTAGAAAGTATGTTCAATTACTTATTCACAAGGGGAACATTATTCAAAACATAAATTTTTACATTATTAAACATGTTTACATACCCTTGGTTTTATACACTCTTATTTACACTATTATACTTCATTAACTTTACAACATTCTATTTCAATTTAATGACCACAGGTAAGTTTTTTTACTATCTTTTATAAACAAGGCGAACATTTTTAATGACACTAATTATTACATACATAATTATGTCCACATTATCTTGGTTTTTGACATTTTGATAAGCATTTAAAATTTTAAACAATAAGATCAGCATCATGGCATCTCAAGTCTATTTCATGTCCACATTTTAATTTTCTTGAGACCAACTTTTAACAAGGAGAGCATTATTCATGACATTTATTCTGACATATTTATTCGTCATGACCACATTATCTCTTTTTTATACATGGTTCTTAACAATTATATGTTAATATGTCTTATTTTTAAGAAAAACAAGGAAATTTTGTTTTATGTCCACATTTTAATTTATTTTCAACTGGAGTATCACAAGGGGAACAATCTTAAAAACATAAATTTTTGCATTTATTCTGATGTCCACATGGACGTACCTTTATACATTCTTATACACAAATTCCACAATCAACTGAACATATTTTATTACAAATATGACCACATAAAAGTTTCTTTTGGCATATTTATTAACATTTATATAGATATTTCTCTCTTTCATAACATATAAACTTTGTTATATGAGTGCATTTAGAAAATTAAATTTCTTGTTTTTCTTAGCATTTTTAACTTAATGGATCTGTACCACAAAGTGCCCTTACTTTGTGATTACAAGGTAAATTTAAATCAATCATTTCATTGCATTTACATCTATCTCTACATTGTAATTTACATTTATGTCCACAATCAATTATTCTATCACATTAAAATGGACAAGAATCTGCTGGATGAATATCACTAATATGACAATCCTTATTGCATAAATGATTACAATTTGAATAATTCTTCAAACATTTTTTATTACAAAGTTTAGGTTTAATTTTACTCCAATCTCCTGGTTATTTTATTGTTTACAAGTTTCCATGAGGTATACATTTTGTGTTTATATAATCATTCAAACAATTCTTACTCTTAGCCAATAGTATCATTTTTTACCATGTACTACCAGGAGTTGAAGCATTGAAAATAAAATCAAAATTTCCAAATACATATAAACCTAATCTTGCTCTTGATAATGCTACATTAATTCTATTATCTATTTTTATATATCCTAAATTATTATAATTATTATTTCTCACTAAAGATATTATCACAATATCATTTTCTTCTCCTTAATAATTATCAACTGTTTATACTTTAATTTTGTGTTACCCAGCATTTTAGAATTATCTTTTTAAAGCTTAGGCCTATTTTAAATATAATGAAAGAACACTGATTGAAGTTTATTAATGACCACATTTTAAAAGATATTGTATCATTTAAAAAATCATTTAAGCTTCTTATTTATTTTCTTTCGATTTTTCATCTTAGGCCTCAAGCCATTTATGATTAAAAAAAACTAGATCTTTCTCTAAACCTTGAATTTCAATTTAATTTTATTTCTAAATATCTGGATGATCTTAATAAGATTCCCCATAAATTAAACGTATAAAATCTGCAAACTTAGTTTTCATTCTTCTTTATTAAGTCAATGTAACACTTGGGATTTTATTCAAAAATAATCTTTCAAATAATGAGACATTTGCTTTAAATTTCTCTTATAAATAATAATTTTTTATTGATGGTTTTAATTAATAATGATCTCCAATTAAAATTAAATGTTATAAATTTGAAGTCAAAATACTTGCTACATGAGATTCTAAAACTTCTGCAGCCTCTTCAATAACCATAATTTTAGAATTTAATTTTTATAATTTATTTGTTTATTTAGCTACACCTGTTACTGTTACACCAACAATTTTCATACTATTTAATATTTGAACTTCATTTTCATCATATAAATCTTTAAGTATATTAGATTATTCAATAAATTATTTATATAACTTAGCAAATTTAATGCTATCATTCTAATATTTAAGACATTCTAAATATATTAATATTTCTTTAATATCAATTTCATTTAATTTCCAAGGATTACTTTTTTACATATTAAGATAACCTTTTATATTTTCAATCGTCTAATATTAATAATGTAATAAATTTTAATTCTAATGAGTTTCATTAAAATGTTTAATAGCCTAATCTATACCAAGTGAATCAAACTTAAATTCCCTCTATCCATTTTAATGATAAATTGCTTCATCTTCTGAATCTAAATATTCATCCAAATCATCATCTGAACTATCATGTTATACTTATATTAAACCAGGAGTTTTTTATAAGTTTACAAATTCTTAAGGTTTTTTATAGAACTATTCCATTTTAAAATATTTATGCATTCCATTTAAATAACCTTTTACAATTACATTTTCTTCAGGCTTTTATTAATTAATCCAATATTTCACTAATAATTCATCTCCATTCTCCTCAATATAATAATCTTGATCTAAATCATTATCCTAAAAAAAATTTGATATTATTGAATTGTAAAGCTCTGGCCAATATTTTTCAATATCTTATGGTCTTATTTTATAGTCATAATTTAACATTCTTTGAATTATTGTACTTATCTCCTTCTTCAACTTATTGAAATCTCTAAACTCAAATTCAACTTTCTATCTAGATTTAATTTGACATTATTCTAATAATGGGTTTTTGGAAGCTCCACCCAATCTTGCCACTTATTCAATTGGAACAAATTTTAAAATATGCTCAAGAAATTAATCCAAAGCATGATTTGTATAACAAACTATTAATATAGGAAAATCATTTTTCTGCAAATTTTCATATAATAATCTTACAGCAAGAGCTCCACAATATGTTTTACCTGTTCCTGGAGGACCTTAAATTAAAGCCACTTCTTTTTGAAGCATTAATTTAATTGCACTTACTTAGGATTAATCCATTGAAGTATTGAATTAAGGCCATGGTTGTTAAAATATATTAAATTTAATCCCTTAATATTTATTATTATATGAGAGATCTAGATCAAAATGATAATTTTTATTTAAATATGAAGGATAATTTACTTCATTTTTATTTTCAATTATCATTTTTTAAAATGGCAAACTCACTTTTTATTTTAATGCTTCTAAATAGTAAAGTATTGGATCAATCAGACCTTCATATTACATTAGTATTGTTTTTTATGAAAATAAATTCAATAATTGCATAACTGATGTATTTTAATCAAGAAATCTAAATTCTAATTGTATTTTTCCATTTTTATATTAAAATTATTTTTCATCTCTTTTTGTTATAATTCCAAAAATTAAAGGATAACATTCTATATTAGTTAAACAGATTAATGTTCCAGAGGCTAGTTTTTTTGATTTTGCCCAATTAATATGCTTTTATTTTCTGCCATCCATATTAAATTATTCAACTTAAATCCTCCAAATTATATCAAAATTATTCATTCCCACTGATAATAATTCAATATTTTAATATAAACCTATGTTATTTGTTTTTTCTTTATCAATACATTCAAATCCTGATTCATTTAAACTAATAATTGCATCTCTTAACTCTAAAATATAATCCTCTCTTATTAAGTTATAATGATAATCAATATATCTTTCAAATGTAATATTTTCTTTAGGAAGAATTTCCAATTTTCCAAATAATTAATTAGGTGTCTTATTATATGAGAAAAATTCTAATGCTATTGGGTAATTAGGAGTTTATTTCCATTCTAATAATTTAGCAGTTGAATATATTTTTTTTAAAAAGTGATCAAAATTTGTAAGAGTCTTACTAGCTTATTGTTAAAGTTGTGGATTATATAGATCTATGATTTTCATTAGGTTATATAAACTAGAGATACTAGATTACTTTAAAGTTGTATAATCATTAAGTTTTAAATTCGAAAATAATTTGTACATTATTTCCAATTCTTAATTTATGTACTAAATAGAGTTCTAATATATTAAAAGTAAAGTGCATTTCTCTGTAATTTGTGTGTTAAAACTTTAGCTTCTAAGAATCAAATCTGTATATTCTTAATATGGAGATTCTCCTAAAATTCTCATTAAAATCATATAAGACTCACATTAATTTGCATGTATTCTTAAATTAGAAAAAATATTTTCTAAGTTATCTAAATTTCCTAGATCTTAAAAGTAAGAAACAATCTAGTGAATTGTTGGAGTATTGTTTGAAATTGAGGAGAACCAAGTAAAAAATTATTCTTAATTTTATTTTTCTAATTTTCTTTAATTTGCTCTTTCAATCCTTTCCTGTTTTATTCTTCTAAATTCTCTACCTTTTGTGTTTCTCTATAATTATTGAACAGGTTATTATTGATATTATTATTATGAAGTAGATTGCTTAGAAGATTAATATTAATTTTATTATTAATGTTATTATTATTATCCTTTGCTTCTTTTCTTATTGTTTTTTCCTTGGTAATTCTAATTATTTTGATTATTTTGATTTCTATTATTTTACATCAAGAAATCTATATATTTAAATAAATTATAAAAAAATAGTTGATTTGATTAAATATCAATCGAAAAAAATAGGCAATATTTTTTTATATATTAAATTCTTGTCAATACAAATTTATAATGATAATGTGTTGTAATTCAAAAAGAATAAAAACGGGTGAATCTCCTAACAGATCAAAATCAAAACCAAAACAACGAAACAGTGAAATATGTCCAAAGTTTACGAAAGAACGATGGATAGAAATTATGAAAAGATCTTTTGAAGATTAAGGCTATTCAGAATTAAGTTATAATTTAAGACATAATTTTCCTCTTGATCTAAGATGTTAAGTTTGGTTTTGGCTTACAGAAAAAGCTAGAATCAAAAATTTATTATACCAGAAACTATAATTTGAGTCACCATCAGAACAATAAATATATAAAGATCTTCACAGAAGTTTTCGATCAAAAGGTAATAAAAAAAGTTTATCTGGTTCATCTGATTCTAGCTAAATAAATAAAAATTAGGAATCAGAAAAAGTTGATTAGCAAAAATTAGATAAATTGAAAAGGATTCTTATTGCATATTCAAACTTAGATAAAGAAGTTAAATATGTTTAGGGAATGAATTTTATAGCATCTTCAATACTTGAGTAATTAGAATAAGAAGAATTATGCTTTGTAGTTTTAAATCACATTTTAAATATCTAAAATTATAGAAAAGGTACAACATTATCTTATTATTATTTAGTATTTTTAATGGATATGTCTATAATTGAAATTATTGATAAGCGAATTTAGTTTGAAGTTCCTCTAATTTATAATAAAATGTAAGAATTAAAAGTCAAATCACAATATTGTTTTGACACATATATATTTTCATTGTTTTAACTTGTCAGGAGGGAATTAGCACTTAGAATTATAGATATATTCCTTTATGAAAAAGAATGTAAAATAAATTAAATACAAAAAAGCCATTTTGTAGACTGTTATCATTTAATTACTTAAAATGCAATAAGTTGAAATTCTGAAGTGCAAAGAGCAAGATGAAATGATCATTTATATAAGAAATGATCTTATAGAAGAGGCCCTGGACAAATTAGATGATGGAAAAGATTATTTATCTTAATTGCTTTCAATCCATTTGTGAATATGCTACATTATTCAAATATACTTAATAAAATATATAAAATATTCTTATTTTCAAACAAGCACTATTAATTTATGATTAGCAAAATTATTGATATCTCATAAATCTAATGCTTTCTAATTTATAGTTTTTTATAAACTATTAAATAATTAAATTAGTAAATAATTCATATTTCATTGAGAATTTCTATTTTTTATTTTATTTCTTTTGGTGATCTCTAAAAGTTTAATAGCTTTAAAATTTCATCAATTAAAAAATTAAGTGAATTGTCTGCTTATTAAATAGTTTTAACTCTTAGAATTAATGGACTATAATCTATACATTATGAAAGACCTAAATTCTGAGAGAGTAGAAAATGTTTCATGAAATATAATACCTATTCTATATAATACAATACTTAAACAGTTCTTTCATAATTAGATTAATCACATAATCTTGAGATTATCTATACAAATTAATTATCAACAATAAAAAACAAATCCAAATGTTTTTCTAGTAATTTGAAGAGAAAATTTAAAATTGTACAAGAATCTATAAATAAATAAAATTTTATTGAAGTTTGAAATCTTGGACTAAACAATTAATCAATTATCTTGTTGGATAATGTATCTTTTGGCCATTTCGAAATCAATTAATAAATTTATGCTACATTTAGATTTGAATCTTATAAATTTATTAACTCTATTAAATAAAGTATTAGCTCTTCAGTATAAAAATTTGCAAATTTATATTTTGATAACATAGTTAATCCATTTAAAGCATAATCAATTAATTCTATATCTTGAAGTTTAATAACTTCAAAAAATAAAGGAACAACTTTAATTTGTTCTTGTTATATCAATTTACAATAGGATTCTTTACATAATATAACAAGAGCAGGTATGAGAAGGTTGAAGTACTTCATAATTTAATTTTAATTTGAGATGAATAGGTAAGAAAGTTTAGAAATAAAGCCTGACTTTATAATTTCAAATGTGTTTTCACTAAAATTTTGGTAATATTGCTCAGCTTATTCAAAATTTACTTTCTCTAACCCCTCCAAAAATAAATGATTGTCAGTATTTTCAATTTTCTTGAAATATTATTGTCTAGTAATGAAAAATTGCTGTTCTCTTTCAAACTTTCTTTTTTGATTCATAAATTTTTCTACCTTCAATCTTAACATATTAGTTTAATAATATATTAATTTTTAATTTTATATTTTTTTAATAAAAAATACTTAAAAAAATTTTGGATGCTATAATCTTATTTTCAAAATTTATCAGGCTTAGATGTTTTCAATAATTTTTAATTAATATTTGAATAAATCGCATATGAAATATTATATGATCAAAACATACAACTTTCATATGTTGGTATCATATATTTAATATTAATATATGCATCTTCTCCTCCATTTTTTTCAAGTGTTTCTAATGTTTCTTATATAAGATCAGATAGATTTTCATTTTTTCTTTATGAATAATCAATTTTATCTCCAATATTTACTATAATAATAATAATATAAATACATCTTTTATTTTTATACATATTCATAACTGGTAATATTTATCTATAATAAGGTACTAATGCTTCTCCTATCATTTAACCACTTTTGACTAATTTCTATATTTTCTTTAATGTAATACACATAATATCATGATTCTTTGTTGCTAATGCTTCTATTTAATATATATATATATTATATTTACTTTTAATAGGAATAATCAATTATGGTAATACAGATAATATCTTAGTTTCACCTTTTTATAATAATTCTTCACATCCATTGACAGCTAAGAATTTATAAGGATCTTCAACTTCTCTTAATCCTTCAAAGAATATTGGAAGATATAAATGATAATCTAAACATTCAGGTTCACATTTCCATACAATCTTTCTAACTGCTCCACTAAAATTAACAGCAATTGGAAGATCTCCACGATCATAATATTTTTTAAATAAAGTCTATTCAATCATAGGTAAAGCTTAAAAGATTCCTGATTTTGGTACTTTTTATGGAGCTTAACTTTTCTTAGGAGCTAATGATGAACACACTATTAAAAATGTTATATAACTTATATATTATTACTTCCACCTGTCCCTGCAAATTTATTACTAATATTCAATAAATTTGAACAGAATTTACCTGGTGATCTTTATGGAGAATGTCCTTTTATTCTTTTATTTGTTTATTATTATTGTAGCATACTTATCTAAATTTTATATTTAATTAATTNAAAAAGAAAATAAAAAATAATCTATTAAAAATATTAATGAATCCTCCTATTATTTAATACTCTTAGCTTTAAGTATTAAATATTTATATCTTATCAAAGAACATATTCCTATTTTAAATGAATGAATGTGTATTTTCCAAAATTTATGATTGAATCTTGTATTTTTTCAATTATATTAAATATAATATAAGTTCTTTGGAATAAAGTCTTTTTTTTAATTTTTTATTCTCTTATAAAACTATATGCTGACCTTATTTAATTCTAAAACGAAAGGAAAATTTTAAATAACAATTTGATTTCTGCATAATAAAACTAGAGCAGATATTATTAGGATAAAGGATTTCATAAATTATTTAATTTAAGATTTTTTAGAAATAAACTTTACTAAAAAATTTGAAAATTAATTTTTACTTGTTTCTCATTAAAGTCTTCGATTTATGTAAGTTTAAGTTTCTCTCAGGCTTCCAAAATGCCAAAGCTATCATAAATTTCTTCTAATAGTTTTTGTCTAGTGATTTAAAATCAATATTCTCTTTTAATCCAACTATTTTGAGACATAATTTGCTTTGTCTTTATTCTTTACATATTATAGAATAAATATATATTAAAATATTTTTTATAATATCAATGGAATATCTTCAGATTTTTAAATAAATAATTCATTTAATTTTTTAAAGGGACATACTTTACAATAATTTATCATTAATATTGTATTAAATTGCATATAAAATATTATATGATCAAAACATACAACTTTCATATGTTGGTATCATATATTTAATATTAATATATGCATCTTCTCCTCCATTTTTTTCAAGTGTTTCTAATGTTTCTTATATAAGATCAGATAGATTTTCATTTTTTCTTTATGAATAATCAATTTTATCTCCAATATTTACTATAATAATAATAATATAAATACATCTTTTATTTTTATACATATTCATAACTGGTAATATTTATCTATAATAAGGTACTAATGCTTCTCCTATCATTTAACCACTTTTGACTAATTTCTATATTTTCTTTAATGTAATACACATAATATCATGATTCTTTGTTGCTAATGCTTCTATTTAATATATATATATATTATATTTACTTTTAATAGGAATAATCAATTATGGTAATACAGATAATATCTTAGTTTCACCTTTTTATAATAATTCTTCACATCCATTGACAGCTAAGAATTTATAAGGATCTTCAACTTCTCTTAATCCTTCAAAGAATATTGGAAGATATAAATGATAATCTAAACATTCAGGTTCACATTTCCATACAATCTTTCTAACTGCTCCACTAAAATTAACAGCAATTGGAAGATCTCCACGATCATAATATTTTTTAAATAAAGTCTATTCAATCATAGGTAAAGCTTAAAAGATTCCTGATTTTGGTACTTTTTATGGAGCTTAACTTTTCTTAGGAGCTAATGATGAACACACTATTAAAAATGTTATATAACTTATATATTATTACTTCCACCTGTCCCTGCAAATTTATTACTAATATTCAATAAATTTGAACAGAATTTACCTGGTGATCTTTATGGAGAATGTCCTTTTATTCTTTTATTTGTTTATTATTATTGTAGCATACTTATCTAAATTTTATATTTAATTAATTTTCCAACCTGATGATGCATGTGCTCATGTTTTTTGATAATAATTCAACATACTTAAACTAATGAATTATTTAACTTTCCTCTAAGCTTCACTGCTGAATTTAACTTAATTGGAAGCATCTAAATACCTCTTTTTAGATTGACATGATATTTCAACAACTTCTAAAATATTATAGAGATCTTCAACTGTAAACTATTTAGTTCAACTAAAATGGTTAGAGAAGTTGTAATAAATAATTTTTTTTAAGTATTTTAAACAATAAATATATTCTAACGATAATATTATTTGAAAAATAAAGGCATGCTTCGCACAAATATGTCAATAGTTAATCTTAACCATTAATAGAGTTCGAGCTCTCTATTATAAGCCTTAGTAAATTAGAGACCAAAATCCTCATAAAAATCACATTCACAAAAAAGAGTGCCTTCTGCTAAATCTACCAAAGCAAACCAAAATGGTCAGCCTAGTTATAAGGTACTATATAATTTTAATTAAATTTAGCTGGTAACTTCTTCTTTATGTTAGCCTATACCAAATTTAAAACAAGAAGTATCTCAACGAACTAATGAGACTTTAAAGCCAACGTAAAATTTCTTATCATTTTTAGTGATAATTCTACAACTGAGCCACTATAATCTTAAAGAATTTAAGAGCAATAAAGTGAAAAGAAAACTAATAAAAAAACATCTTTAATATAAAGGACTATATTTGGATAAAGTGCTGCGTCTTTGGGCATTAAATAAAAGACAGTTAAATTGACAAGAGAATCGAGAAGTAATAGTAAAAAAGAAGTGCATTAATTAATTATTGAAGAATAAACATAACAATAGTAAGTTACATAAGAAGTAGAAAATGCAGAAGCTACTTAAAAATTAGAATAATTACTATCAAAATACAAAAACACATCATTTTTTAATTAAAGTTCTTAATAAAATTAGTAGCAAACCTAACAATAAAGTCCATAGATTGTTTTAAGTGTTTCGTAACCTAAAGAAATTTAATCTCTTGCAACAACATAATAAACCTTATTGTCATAAGCATCATAAGCAGTCTTACAAGAGTAAGATTAGAATGTTAATGCAGCTTTCTCTTAATCAAACAGTTTATAAATTAATTAAACTTCAATAAATAAATATGTAACAAGAATCTCAAGAGGAGCAAATTTCATACCATAAAAATAGAATTCACATTCTGTTAATACTTCAGTTAATGCGAAACCCAATAGAAAAAGGATGAATTCTCCCTTGCATGGTTAAAAAAGGTCAAAGGAAAATTCTATAGTTTCAGAATCATTAGTAAGTCATAGAGAATCGAAATCAAAACTTAGAAATTTGTCAGGGGATAGAAAATTTACACCAGTATAAAAGATTAGCATAGGACCATAGGCACCATTCTAAGAATTTTAATATTATATGTCATTTGCTAGATTTTTTCATAAAGAGAAAAAATTTGAAACCTAAATAAAATAATTATTTAATAATAGTCTTAAAACATAATAATACTTTTGTGAAATTTATTTAGACCATATTTAATAAAGTTTTCATGCCCTATAGTTTTGTAAAGATGCTTAAAAACCTAAATTAGAAGAGATAAAATAGAAAATAGTAAATTTACCTCCAAATAAATGTATATATTTAAATATTTAAATAGTTGCTAAAAGTATAGTGTTTGATTTAGATGAAACACTAATCCATTGTCAAGAATCAAATGATGATCCAAGTGATATAGTCTTAACAATAAAATTTCCTACAGGAGAAACTGTGGAAGCTGGGATTAATATTAGACCATATTGTAGAGAGATGCTTCAACTTTTATCATAAAAATACGAAATAATTGTATTTACAGCTTCACATGAATGCTATGCCTAAAAGGTACTAAACTATTTGGATCCTGATAAAAAATTTATTCATCATAGATTTTTCAGAGATAGTTGTGTTGTTATTTAAGATGGATTACATATCAAAGATTTAAGAATTATAGGGAATAGAAATTTAAAAGATATGGTATTAATTGATAATGCATCATACTCTTTTTGCTTTTAATTAGAAAATGGTATTCCAATAATACCATTTTATGACAACGCTTTAGATAAAGAACTACTATATTTAACAACATATTTGATGGATTTAATGTAGGATCAAGATATTCCTTAAAAGAACTCTAACAATTTCAAGACATAATTTTACCAATAAGATATTACTTTTGAATCATTAATTACAAAACTATGATAATTTATATCTATATATATTAACTGTTTCAATTAATTTAATTTATATTCTGAATTTCACCTCCAAATCAGCTCTATGCTTTTAGATCAAAATTGAATCCATAGACTATAATTTAAAGTATAATTATTTCACTAATTTAATAAGAAAAGTCGATATTCTAATAAATTTGTATAGACATGTTAGGATTAGGAATAATTCTCAAATATAAATCTATGAAGAGAGTTAAGCAAAGTGTTTTAAACCGAATAACTCTGTTTGAAGAATTAAGAAAATTAAAAGGGTTGCCTTAGATTAATTGATTTGTACTTTAAATATTGAGACAAATACTAATAGTGTAATTTAAGAGTAGGTTTTAATCATATTATTTCCATAATCATATTGTATTATTCATGATTCCTAACCTTTTAATGACTTAAGTGTGGAGATTTTAAAAGATAAGTAAATTTGAGGTGAGAAAGTATTTTTTATTTTTATGATCATGATAAGACACTAAATAATTAGTGTTATTTCCTACTAAAACATTGTTGGATGACGTATTATCGAGAGTTAAAAGTATGTTGATCTAAGGATATTAAGCTTTATTATTTACCTAAATTTCATAAACTCATGCCCATTCTCGCTGATTTAAAATATTAAGTTGAACTATAAATGAAGAAACAATAGTCTAATAGAGTTGGTCCAAGTCCGAAGGAAAAAGTGATGTTCCTCACACGTGTTTTGTATGAGAAAAAATCTTTAAAAGAAGTATTATGCTCAAGTTTACATTTTTTAGGCTTGCCAAGAATTACAAATGTCTTACACCTGGGGTAAGGCCATATGGTCTGAACACATATCCCAATATAATAAATCAAAAAAACTATATAAAAAAAATGATTCTCCCAAAACTCCTCCCAGCGAGACAGAGTAAGTGACAAAGAAGGTTGCGGGTGTCAAAATCCTCCCAAAGGGACAACACATTACAAAACAATTTCACATCTAAGTGCTGATTCACGGAAATCCCATCAAGACAAAAACTACTGATTGAGAATGGAAGGCAATCTGGATTATGCTTTCTTTTGTTTTTCTTAATTCATGCTTTTCCAGTCGAATTCTCCTTCTGGAGAATTCGATTTGGAATTGCATAATTATATATAAATTTCATAATTTTTTTTTGTTTTTGGTAATTAAAGAGATTCTTTATTTGCTCAAATACACTTATTCTAATATAGCTTCTAGCAATCCTTATACTTTTAAATACCAAATAAATAACATTTCAAAAGAAAGTTTTATAATGAATTAAATTCAAAATCATTTCCTTATATTCAAATATATATATAATAGAATAAGCAGCGAATATTATATGATTAATAGATTGATTAAATTGAGCTAAAATCATAGAAATTAAGAAAGCTTTTATTTTTCAGTTTCTTTACCCTAATTTGAATAAAATAAATTTTAGGAATTTTATAATTTTCTATTTTCCTTCTTATATTGTATCTCAGAAATCAAAATCTATTTGCAAAGATTAGTAGACTAATAAAATAAAGCCTTAAATAAAATTTATTTAAGATATATATATATCATTATGTTGATAAATTTTATATCTAACATTATATTTGGTACTAAAGTCTAGTAACTTCTCCATAATATTTTTTTACTTAACTAGTCCTTAATCTATAAAAAACATATAGTTTTCCTTAAATATGAATAATTTTATTATATTAAAAAAATTTCTAATTTATCAAAAGAATGATTTTTACTTCTTACATATTTGGCACTAATTTAAAACTTGTTAGTTATCTATATCTTCCATTCTTATCATTAAATGAGAAATTAAGTTGAAATTAATCTGCTAAATAAATATTGGGAAGGCTAGTACATAAGTATTACTTAAAAAGCAATGATTCATGATTCAAGAACATTTAACCTCTGATAACAATAAAAATTAAAAATCAGATGGTTTCTAATTAAATAATAAATAGAATTAAGATTTTATAATGATTAAAATTCATCGAAGAAATTTTTTCGGTTAGTGCTAAGATTTTCCTTTAACCTACTTTAACTCCCTTTCTAAAGCCATTACTCTCTTAGAGTTTGCATCTTTCAGAAATATAATTTCTTAGGATAATCTCTTTATTTTTAATTCTAATTCCTATTTATCTTATTTATAAATTGCTAGCATTTCATTTTATTCACAAATTAATTTTTCTAATTTCTCATTTTGCGCCAACAATTTCATCGTGGCATCAATAAATTATTATTATTTCTTATCCTCTTTTTCTATTTTTTCTGTTTATATTCTTAAGGATGGTGAAGCACATCGAACACCTTGGACAGTTTCTCTCATACTTTGATTCGTTGGCTATGAAATTATAAATGATTAATGATTAGATATTAATTTTGGACTGTTAAAAGATTGATTAACTGAAAGATTTAATTATTGATTGTAGATTTATTAACTTTCATTTAAAACCGATCTTCTATTTGAGATTGTTGAGCTTAATCTGGCTGCCATAGTTTAGAGAGTCTAAATATGAGCTTGTTATTATCTCATAAATAATTTTAAAATTATTTATTTACGAGAATTTATTAATTGTTAAAATTACTCAATCAATCATTTGTAGAGAATTATTTCGGAATTATGCTCAGATTTTTTGTGGCGAATCTAGTCTTAAGATAGATTTAATGATTTATTAGACCTCTAAGCTGATGTAGTAAAATCTTTATTTGGATCATAAAATGATATTGGCTTCTATGAAACTTGCGAATAAGCTTATTATTATTGTTAAATAAGTTGTTAATTTCTAAATTATAGCTATGGTAAAAAAGATAAATTTTAGACAAACTTATTTTATTTTATGATTTATGGGCTTTATGATTTTAATTAAACATTTGGCAATTATGGAAGCTTTCTTGGTGATTAGCAAGTAGTATTATATATTCGATGTATCTCCTAAATTTACTCATTTGTCAATTTATCTGCCTAAATACTATCATTTCTTTTTAATTAATAGTTGTTTATAGTTTATCTAATAGATTAATTAAACAACTTTAATTAACTCCATATGTAGAATCCACCTCTTTGTAAAACTATATATATTTATAAATTACAATATTTGTCTGAATGCTTTATGAATTTCTTTTTCAAAATAATGTGCATAGCCCAATAATTATCAAAGTCCACATCTATAATTGCTTTATAATTAGAATGCAACTTCTTTTTTAATTTCTTTTATTGTGCTCTTAATTATAATTTTAATTCTCTTTCTGGATTAATATACATCTATTACTATTATTACATCAATTATTATTGATAAGATTATTACTAAGATTAAGCAACTAGTAATTTATCTACCATCGAGACTGATCTGAGAATGATTGTAGGCTTTTAATAAACCAAAGAGCTTGATGATTCTCTTTATTTACTGCCTTTTCTCTAAATCCAAAGCTTGGTTTTAGGGCTTTCATTGGATCCTGGATCTTAGAGTTCAGTTGATTTTTGTTATTCATTAATTATATGTTTTTGTTGTTATTGTTGTTCAGATAGCTTTGCCTTTATTTTTGATATAACAATAGCAGATGTACTTTGAATCAAATTATGAAAATCCTCTCTTGATTTGTTCACTAAAATCTTTATTAGGACTAATGCTGAGGTCATCTGCTATATGGATTATATAAAATACTTTAAATTCTTAATCCATCATAAGTTATTGGATTTATTATAAAATTTCAATATTATTCTCGGCCATGAAATATTATTTAAACATTAAAAGAAGGTCTTTTGTATCTTTTTAATTAAATCTTACTATTTGCATCTCTGGTTTGAACAATTTTATTATAGTTTAACAAAATTTATAAATATACATCCTCTCTGGAAGATTTAGTGTATTGATTTTTGAAAGATACTCTAAAATTTTGTTTTCTTCATCCTACCTAGGTTTATCATGTTTTTTCATAGCTATTACTTTAAATCCCATTTGTCTAAGGGATTGTTAAACTTAATTGAATTCAATATCGATGGTCTTTTAATTAGTTTGCACCTATTAATTTATTGTTGTCATCACTCGAACATCCTCAGATCTCTCTTAAATCAATCTTAAAAGGATGTCAAGTTAATTAAAGTTTACTTCCATACTAGTGTAATATATATTTATAAAATAAATTTAATATTTACTTTATAATTGCATGCACTTATATCAATAATTAGTTTAGGTGTATAAATACTATAATAAAAACAAGAAAATTAAATTGAAATATGAAGTATTGTAATTATGCTGTGGATTTAAATTATAAAAAGAATTAAATTGAAAACAAATACATTCAGTTTTTTCATGCTATAATTTGACTTTAAATACAAGACTTCTTGAAATTAAACCTAAAAAGTTTTGAATTTTTTGAAAATATTAAAAAAATGATTAATAATTGAAAAATGAAGAGAAAAATTTTCCTTAAAATCCTAGATAGCATTTTTAATTTATGAGGAGAGTTTAAAAAGAAATATTATAAATGAAACATAATATAATTAATTAAATATAAAATTTAGATAAGTATGCTACAATAATAATAAACAAATAAAAGAATAAAAGGACATTCTCCATAAAGATCACCAGGTAAATTCTGTTCAAATTTATTGAATATTAGTAATAAATTTGCAGGGACAGGTGGAAGTAATAATATATAAGTTATATAACATTTTTAATAGTGTGTTCATCATTAGCTCCTAAGAAAAGTTAAGCTCCATAAAAAGTACCAAAATCAGGAATCTTTTAAGCTTTACCTATGATTGAATAGACTTTATTTAAAAAATATTATGATCGTGGAGATCTTCCAATTGCTGTTAATTTTAGTGGAGCAGTTAGAAAGATTGTATGGAAATGTGAACCTGAATGTTTAGATTATCATTTATATCTTCCAATATTCTTTGAAGGATTAAGAGAAGTTGAAGATCCTTATAAATTCTTAGCTGTCAATGGATGTGAAGAATTATTATAAAAAGGTGAAACTAAGATATTATCTGTATTACCATAATTGATTATTCCTATTAAAAGTAAATATAATATATATATATATTAAATAGAAGCATTAGCAACAAAGAATCATGATATTATGTGTATTACATTAAAGAAAATATAGAAATTAGTCAAAAGTGGTTAAATGATAGGAGAAGCATTAGTACCTTATTATAGATAAATATTACCAGTTATGAATATGTATAAAAATAAAAGATGTATTTATATTATTATTATTATAGTAAATATTGGAGATAAAATTGATTATTCATAAAGAAAAAATGAAAATCTATCTGATCTTATATAAGAAACATTAGAAACACTTGAAAAAAATGGAGGAGAAGATGCATATATTAATATTAAATATATGATACCAACATATGAAAGTTGTATGTTTTGATCATATANTTTAAAATACTTAAAAAAAATTATTTATTACAACTTCTCTAACCATTTTAGTTGAACTAAATAGTTTACAGTTGAAGATCTCTATAATATTTTAGAAGTTGTTGAAATATCATGTCAATCTAAAAAGAGGTATTTAGATGCTTCCAATTAAGTTAAATTCAGCAGTGAAGCTTAGAGGAAAGTTAAATAATTCATTAGTTTAAGTATGTTGAATTATTATCAAAAAACATGAGCACATGCATCATCAGGTTGGAAAATTAATTAAATATAAAATTTAGATAAGTATGCTACAATAATAATAAACAAATAAAAGAATAAAAGGACATTCTCCATAAAGATCACCAGGTAAATTCTGTTCAAATTTATTGAATATTAGTAATAAATTTGCAGGGACAGGTGGAAGTAATAATATATAAGTTATATAACATTTTTAATAGTGTGTTCATCATTAGCTCCTAAGAAAAGTTAAGCTCCATAAAAAGTACCAAAATCAGGAATCTTTTAAGCTTTACCTATGATTGAATAGACTTTATTTAAAAAATATTATGATCGTGGAGATCTTCCAATTGCTGTTAATTTTAGTGGAGCAGTTAGAAAGATTGTATGGAAATGTGAACCTGAATGTTTAGATTATCATTTATATCTTCCAATATTCTTTGAAGGATTAAGAGAAGTTGAAGATCCTTATAAATTCTTAGCTGTCAATGGATGTGAAGAATTATTATAAAAAGGTGAAACTAAGATATTATCTGTATTACCATAATTGATTATTCCTATTAAAAGTAAATATAATATATATATATATTAAATAGAAGCATTAGCAACAAAGAATCATGATATTATGTGTATTACATTAAAGAAAATATAGAAATTAGTCAAAAGTGGTTAAATGATAGGAGAAGCATTAGTACCTTATTATAGATAAATATTACCAGTTATGAATATGTATAAAAATAAAAGATGTATTTATATTATTATTATTATAGTAAATATTGGAGATAAAATTGATTATTCATAAAGAAAAAATGAAAATCTATCTGATCTTATATAAGAAACATTAGAAACACTTGAAAAAAATGGAGGAGAAGATGCATATATTAATATTAAATATATGATACCAACATATGAAAGTTGTATGTTTTGATCATATANGTTTACAGTTGAAGATCTCTATAATATTTTAGAAGTTGTTGAAATATCATGTCAATCTAAAAAGAGGTATTTAGATGCTTCCAATTAAGTTAAATTCAGCAGTGAAGCTTAGAGGAAAGTTAAATAATTCATTAGTTTAAGTATGTTGAATTATTATCAAAAAACATGAGCACATGCATCATCAGGTTGGAAAATTAATTAAATATAAAATTTAGATAAGTATGCTACAATAATAATAAACAAATAAAAGAATAAAAGGACATTCTCCATAAAGATCACCAGGTAAATTCTGTTCAAATTTATTGAATATTAGTAATAAATTTGCAGGGACAGGTGGAAGTAATAATATATAAGTTATATAACATTTTTAATAGTGTGTTCATCATTAGCTCCTAAGAAAAGTTAAGCTCCATAAAAAGTACCAAAATCAGGAATCTTTTAAGCTTTACCTATGATTGAATAGACTTTATTTAAAAAATATTATGATCGTGGAGATCTTCCAATTGCTGTTAATTTTAGTGGAGCAGTTAGAAAGATTGTATGGAAATGTGAACCTGAATGTTTAGATTATCATTTATATCTTCCAATATTCTTTGAAGGATTAAGAGAAGTTGAAGATCCTTATAAATTCTTAGCTGTCAATGGATGTGAAGAATTATTATAAAAAGGTGAAACTAAGATATTATCTGTATTACCATAATTGATTATTCCTATTAAAAGTAAATATAATATATATATATATTAAATAGAAGCATTAGCAACAAAGAATCATGATATTATGTGTATTACATTAAAGAAAATATAGAAATTAGTCAAAAGTGGTTAAATGATAGGGGAAGCATTAGTACCTTATTATAGATAAATATTACCAGTTATGAATATGTATAAAAATAAAAGATGTATTTATATTATTATTATTATAGTAAATATTGGAGATAAAATTGATTATTCATAAAGAAAAAATGAAAATCTATCTGATCTTATATAAGAAACATTAGAAACACTTGAAAAAAATGGAGGAGAAGATGCATATATTAATATTAAATATATGATACCAACATATGAAAGTTGTATGTTTTGATCATATATATTTCATATATCATAATATTAAATATTTTAGACAGAATTTTTAAAGATTCGTATCATAAAATTGAACCCTTTATAAATCTTCAATCCTTTATTTTATTATAAATACATTTTTAATTGATTTAATCTTTTATTATCATATTAAATTCAAGAACGATTGTTTTAACAAATAATTTATTTTACATGAATAGTTTATTAAATTTAAAAGGAGCAGTAACTCATTTAATTGAACTTTAGAAACTTTAAATTATAAATAATAGAGCATGAGAGAAAGTGAAATTTTTTTGCTTAAAGTCCTAATTTGAACAAAAAAAATGATATATGCATAGATAGCT
The DNA here is from genome assembly GCA_905183005.1 of Paramecium pentaurelia. Classification (NCBI taxonomy): domain Eukaryota; phylum Ciliophora; class Oligohymenophorea; order Peniculida; family Parameciidae; genus Paramecium; species Paramecium pentaurelia. Next base: position 194,458 of record CAJJDO010000019.1, on the reverse strand, counting down.
ATTATTATTTTCTAAATTGCCAAATATTTATTCATTTAAAAATAACTTGGTTCTTTTAAAATTAACAAAAATAATCTGGGCATGAATTTTAATAGAAAGTTTACTACAAAATTTTGATATTTTGAATGATAATTTAGATAAAATTTCTTAGCCTTGATAGCAAATGTTAAATTTATTAAATTCTAAATAATATTAACAGAATTTAGCATTCTATACATTGGAAATTTTAGAATTTATATCCAGACAATATATTTATAAATATAAAAATATTATTTATGATTTATACAGGAAAAAAATAAAGAGCTGCAGAAAAGGAAACAAAAGAAAATAAACTAGGATAATTATAAAAAAGCTAAGCTAAATAAGTAGAATAGTTAACATTGATATATGATGTTTTTTAAAAAAATTTGCATCAATTTGCAGGAAAATACAGAGATGAAATCCAAAAGAATCCTGATTTTAGAGAAAAGTTTAATGAATTATGCGATAAAATGGATGTCAATCCAATGATGTCTAAAAAGACTATTTGGAGTGATTTAGGTTTTGGAGATTTTTATAATGAGTTAGCTGTAAATTATTCATAATATGAAAAGATTAAAATTCTAGATATTTGTGCTAAAAAATATTCCATTTATGGAGGAATTACTAAAATCACTGACATTATTGATGAATTCAGGAAAGTTTATGGAATGAAAGTTTCTAAATCAGATATTGAAAGAGCAATTAATACTGTATCATCTTTGGGAGGTTGCCACATTCACAATAAATATGTTTACACTGTTCCAATAGAGATGAGTCCTGATTTTAATTTGCTATTAGAAGTAGCAGAAGAAGAAAGATTTGTGAATGAAAAAATAATGCAAGAAAAGAAAGGGTGGACAAAGGAAAGGTTTTATCAAAAAATTCAAGTATTATAAAGGGAAGGATTGGTGTGGGCAGATAAAAAAACTCAAACTAAAATTGTAGATTATTATTTCCCTTCTCTATTAAATACATATTTTGATCCTTTGAGAAGCTAAATGATTATATAATAATTGAAATAATGAGAGAAAGAGATCTGAAATTTTAATATCATATAAAAATTAAGTTAAATTCTATGTATAATTTAAGATTTTTTAGTTAATAAAAAAATAAGTTTTTTAATGTAATTTTCAAGAGAGTATTTTTTAATTTATATTTCATTTATTATTGAACATATTATTGAGACAAGACAGTTATTTGATTAATAGTAGAAATATGTCTTAAAAAGGGAATTTCTCAAAGTTATACTTAATTTTAAATAATTTTAGATCTTCTCTTACAATAGAATTATCATAATTAATTTATATAAAATCGTAAAATACTTATAATAAGTCAAGAATAATTGAATATTGAAAATTCTAATATAAATGTATGGCAAATTCTTGTTATTTCTATAAAAGCAGAATTCAAAGTAAAATTCTAAGATTAGGAAGCAGTAACTTTCTTTAATTTTCAGTAAAAAAAAATCAGCTAACATTAATATAAAAATAAAAACTTATTAAATATTAAATTTTATTAAATTTCCAATTTTGATTAAATATGTTAACAAATAATAGTACTGATTACATTCTCAAAAGCATTTTAAAAGAAATCTTGTAAGATGTATTAGTTTTGAGTGTAAATAAAGATGCTGTAATTACTTGAATAGAATATAAGATCAGAAGAAGAGTTGCAACTTATATAAAATCAATTGCAAGATTATGAGAATTTGTTTCAGTTAGCAGAAACAATGAAATCTATCTTCTGTAAGCTGAAAACAAAATTTTAAGCAACTAATAATTATTAGAAATTTTTCAGATGTGAATCAAAACCTGAGAACTATTAAAAATTAGAATAAGCAATTCAAAAATAAGAATAAGAAATAAGAATTCACATTAGAGTATGATCATATGATATATAGATTTAGTTAGACATAGCATGAGATGAAAATATATATTGATACAATTTAATAATAATTAGAAGAATCAGAATAAATTAGAAATGAATATCTTAGAGAAACAACTAAAATAATTTAAGTAAAATATGAATTTAACTTAGAAACTCAAAAAAGATAATTATTATTTAATTTAGCAGTTGAAGTATTTTACAAAAATCTATAAATAATAAACTGTATAAAATTCTAGAAGGGATAGTAGATAAACTATCAACTAAATTTTATAAAAATAGCCATCTAATTCAAATCATTTAAGAAATAATTTAGAGAAATAAGAGCTATTTAATAATAGTTAAATAAATAAATAGCAATAGACTCAAAACAATAGTTTAAATCAATTATTAAAATATAAGGATTCATAGAGATTATTGTCTTAGAGACCCCTATAATCAAAGTAATATTTTTATTAATTAATAAAAAGTCGAAATAGAAGTTATTCTGTAGGAATAAACAAATAGAACTTCATTAATAGCAGCTTTATTTAAAAAATGATATAGTGAAAAAGTTATTTGAAAATATATTTAGAAATTCCTTAAGATTTTATTTAAATGAAATAAACTATTAACTAAGTAACAGGATTACCTGAAAAACTTAATAAAATTTTAAAAAGAAATCCTAAATTTCTATATTAGAACAGAACTCAAAAAGAAAGAGTTTACATGCAGAAAGTCATCGATCGAAAGGTTTTATAGATTAGTAGAAATTATCAAATAAATGAAATATTATTCATAAATTTTATTATTTTTAATGGAATAAATTATTTAGAATGATAATTTAGTGTTGTTACAATAAAAAATATTAAGCTATCCAAAAACATATGAGGATCTTAAAGTACTTTTAATATATATGATAAGACGATAGCATCAATAATAAAAGTTACATAAATTTTCAACAAATTGAATGAACTTTATCATCAACAACTATCATAAGAAGGGTAAATCAAAGTAAATTGATATGATTTGATTAGCTCTGCAATTATTTAGAAATTACAAATTATTAACTTGATTAGTAAGTGTAACCAAGTTAAAATTCTGCTTTATAACTTATTCTAAAAGGATAAGTTGAAGTTTATTTTTTGGAAGAGGGATATATCTATTAGCATGAAAAATATCTCACAACTTTAGATCCACTATTTTATATAGAAGAAGATTTTTAATTTGACAAAATAAAATATCAGCAAAACCAACTATTATATAAAGCTTCAATCAATAATTCAATATTATTAACTATTAATAAAAAAGAATGTGATGAAATTTTTAAATATTATGGAGAGATATTTTTGTTTAAACATAGAACTTTATGTAAAATAATACCAGGTTTGGGAGAATTAAATTCTAAAAGAATATTAGAGTCTCTTGCCAATCAATTTGAAAATATTATCCTACCAAATTGCACCATAATTACAGAGTAATAGAATAAGTTTATTTTATTTAAGGGAAAATCAGATTGGGGAATATCTCTTTTTTTTAGCATAAGGCCATGTATCATTTCAAAAAAACAAAGAACATATATTTAATATGGAAGAAAGTGGAATTATTGGAGATGAATTATTAATTGATCCTGATCAAGATTAAAATAGTCTATAAACTTATTACTATACTGTGATTGCTAATTCAGCATAAGTTTTATTATATAGAATCAAACTAAAGATCTTTTCACGTTTATTTCCAAATGCTATTATCAGGCAAATCATTACTTAACATAAGTGTATAAATTGATCATTTATTTTTAGAGAAATAAGTAATAAGATTACTTGTAGGAAGCAAACCAATTGAAAAACAAAAATTTAATACTTCACCAACTAATGAAATCAAGAAATCTAAATCAACTTTGATACTAACAAAAGACTCAATAAAGGCTTATGATAAAGTAGATATAATATTTTAATAATATCAAGTATAAATTCTATAATAAATTAGGTACCTAAACATAGTAGAGTATTAAAGTTTAATAATAATTTAAAAGAAAAGTATAATAAAAAGTTTAAAAAAACAGGGAAAAAAATTACAATAAATGAATTTGTATAATAGACAAAATAGAGTGATGTACCTTAAATGAAATTATTGGAAAAAGTTGAAAATCCATATAATTTTGCCTCAAATGTAAACACAGAAGGGTTTCTAAAAAAATATTATTCAAATCTTATAAGGATTGGATTAGTAAAGCCTCCTTTAAGAATAGCTCCTTAAAATTAGGAAGCTATTCAAAGATCAAGAGTAATTTCAGCAATGAAATTAATAGAACACACTCATAATTAATTAAAACCAAAAAGAGCTACAAGTGCTGCCTTTGGAAAAGCAGATCCTTTACTTTCAATAAATGCTTTAGTGTCTACAAAAGAGAGCGAAATCAATGTTAGTACTCAGAAGCAACTTGAAAAAAACAAAACAATGACTACCATCTATCCTACACCAAGAACATAATCATAACCTTAATTAGGCTACCATACAAATGTTACTCCTAGATATTCATCTGTTATGGATACACCTAAATGCGATACTCCTTAATCAAGATCAACTATGGCAAAATCATCATAACAAGTTTTTAGACCATATTCTGGATTTATGGATCATACTTCACGTTTGTCTTAATAATCAGAAATCAATAAAAGATTAAAGAGGCCAAACCAAATTTTTTTTTGAGTATATTTTGTAATAAAATTCTATTTATTTTGACATGATGAATAACATAATCACTAACACTATTTATTAGCATGAGTTAAATAGTCTAACCCATACCTTTTACCAAAAACAACTCCATAATATATTTAAGAAATAATATTGGCTATGTCTAGAGCAAAAACAATCAGTATTACAAAATATCCAATTTTGTATTTTCCTAATAATATATAGCCAATTTTAGCAAAAACTGATCCTCCTATAATCTTAATAATGATATATTATTAATACAGCTAATCCAGTAAATAAAATAATAGTTTGCCAGTCTAGATAATGATTGGTGAGTAGTGTAATTAAATTATTTAATGAAATCATTAAATAAATAAAAGCTGATGTAGCTGAAGCACATCTAGGAATCAAGCCACTATATAGCAAAGTAGGAACCATTACAAAACCAGCTCCCATTCCTAAAAACCCTGATACAAATCCTGCCATAAATCCACCAGCATATATTTTGAAAAATCTACTAATTGGAGTAAAATATCTTTCTTTGGGTAAAAAGTTAATTTAATTATATTGTTTCTCTTAGTTTGTTCCAAATTACCAAATAAAATAATCATAAATGACATTGGCAACTATCAATATGAAAATTATAAAATCATTTTCCCAAGTGCAATCTTCTATCCCAACATATGAGGGTTTCTTGGGATTTGTAGATCTCATTTATATAAATATCTAATATATAAAACTTATCTCTTACTTAATTTAATCCAAATGAACCTAGAATAAAGACAATTGGCATAGGTGGCAATATATTCTCTGAATCCTATTTAAATTATGAATATAGAGATTCATTTAAACTTGTATTAGAAATTATAGACATCTTTTTACTATCTGGAATTTAATAATCTTATTGTTCTTGCATCCCTTCCATAGTCTGTAACTCAATTTTAGTATTAAGATTTGAGTCATTTAAATTTGTAGTGTTATCTTTTTAAGAGTCATCACTAATTTTGAGTTCTGCTTCTTTCGCATTTTTAGCTAATTGACACAATTATTCTATATAATACCTTTTTACCATAGAATAGGAGCAACTCCGAATAGAAACAGCTCTTGTAGAATAAGAGTGTATAATTATGGTAGAAATGATGCTAAAGATGAACCAAGATTAGTGGCAAATGGAACTGCAAGATTAAAGATTATTGCAATTCTGTAATTTATAATAGGTCTTCTTTCATCTTCTGGATTTCTATTGTATTTAAGGTTTATACTTTTCAAACATTAATAGAACTGTGTTAAGAAGGGTACCTCCAAACATAAGACAATATGCAATATGAGTTGCTTCACTTTAAGAATAATTTAGAATCATTTCCAAAAGTGGTCCTTTCAATACTCCACCTAAAAATTTATAAGATTTATACCTCCCATCCCTCCTAAAATTCCAATTCCAATCAATATTGGTGTAAGTATATATGATATAATTATTCCTGCTTTTGGTGTAAAGGGAGAATCATGCAAACATGAATATTTTAATGTTGCTGCATTCAATTCACATTAACTAAATTACCCACATGTATGAAAAAAGCCTGTTTAACCAGGTACGCATACTTCGGTCATTATTAAAATATAATTAAGTTATTTTCAATTTTTAAATGACAATTTGAACTGGATCCTAATACATTATAATTAATATAATATGATAAGATATTAACTATGAAATGTTAAAACAATTTTCAAATTACAATTAATTTTTTATTTTGATGAATTATAGTAATTATTTTAAAGATTAGAATCCATTTTTAATGTGGTTTTTAATAATAAATTATAAAATCATAATAGATTAACAAGTTCCTTTGTATAACATATAAGGATCATAAAAAATTAAATTAATAATGATAGAACATAGAAGAAAAAGGTTAGATTTATTATAATATGTTTCTTATAATTGTTTGATAAATTATAATATGTTTAAACCAAAAAGTTAGAAAGATCAATAATAACAGCCATTTTATTTGAGTTGGTTTACTAATTAAGGGTACTTTAATTGATTGGTAATTCAGTTTAGTGAAAACCTTAAGCGAGGAGGAACTGCACCACATTAATCTCGTAAAGAAAAAATGCCTTTTAAAAGTCCATATTAACAACCTTTGATTACTGTTGTACATAATGTTCCTAATCCATACTTAAAAACTATGTGAGTAGTATTTTCAGTAACATAGATCACAGCCAAAAAGTTAATAAAATAATATCTAGCAGATTTCAAAAATTTATGTAAGTCAATTTTAAAGCACTGTTAAAAAAAGAAGTCTTGAAAAGCGTTATGATGATGGTTCAAAGAGTGGGAGAGGTTCATTTAAGCCTTCTAGAACATTCACTTAACAAATTTCAAGACCTTTTCGTTGTTCTGAGTAATAACAGAGTAGACCATAAACTCAATAAATGAATACTTTGGAACCTAAGTTAAATTGTGAGAATTTAGTTGTTGTTGATAATTCCGATAATGAATAATTCACTCCTAGAGAACAAGAAGAGGTTGAAATAGTAGATATGAACAATAATGATGATTACTCAAATAAATCAAATGTAACTGATAGTGATGAGCATTAAAACCTTTAATTACCTACATAACAATAAGAAGAAAAAGAAATTCAAAAGAATGCCTCTTATGTATAGAAATAAAATGAAGAACCAATTGCAAGCATAAGAAAAGCTACAGCTTGTCTTAATAGACCATAAACATCCGAAGGTGCAAGAAGAAAAAGATTTATGAATTCAGATAAAAATGATTCAAAACATGCTTTCGAAACAAAGCAATCAGATTTTATTCTCTTAAATTATGAACCTAATATTATCTAAGAGGATTATTAAGACAATTTAGAAATTATACCTATAAACTTGAATTAATTGAATTCACCTAAAGTATGAATTTTGTTTTATTTTATTATAAAGGAATTGCTCTCAATACGTTCTGGACAAAGAAGAAAGTAGACAGAGTAAATTTAAATTGAAAATTTTGACAACAATGAAAGACCTCCTTCAAGACATAAAACACCTCCAAAGGCAACTGGATTAGAATTACCTATTCAATCAGGCAATTAAAATTCTGATAGGGATGGTATCGAAATTCCTATTAAAAATATGTATGCTCATATTGATGAAATATGTAATATTTGTTAATATTATTTAAGCCAACCAAAATAATAATGTAGGAATTATTAAGAATAATAATGATGAATTTGATGATTTCGATTTAGGGTTCGTCAAGATGATGAATAATCAAGTTAATTTAAATAAATTTCATTAAAGAGATGGATATCGAACTGATGAAGGAAGTAAGTAATTCTTTTTAAAAAAGAAAAATAAGTATCAGAATAAAAGCATCCTTAATCTGCTAATTTAAAGCATAATGGAATGGGATTCTAAATTGTTTAATACTCTCCTATGAACAATCAAATTACTTCTGCTCATGGATTCAGAGCCAAAGAAGAATAAATAGTTATTAAATATAATGCTAGATCAGCTTTAAATAAGAACTAGAGTAATTAACCAGTTAAGGTACCATTTCAAACTTCATTGGGTTAAGACTTTCTAAGATTATTTGCTAATGATTGAATCAACTAATATTATTATTATAAATAAACAGTTATTATACTTTAAATGTCAACAGCAGGGTACTTAAATAAATACAATAATAAGAAATAAAATGATACTAAATCTATTGTAAGTTAATAATCAAGTAAAAAGGTATCAAATTTATAAATATGAATAGAGTACAACCACTGATGTAAAAACAAAAGAAGATATATTAAATAAAATGCAATAGAATGAAGAAAAACATCGTTAATTAATGATAGAAAATAATAAAAGAAGAAAGGAATAAGAAAAGAAACTTAAATTACAAGAAGAAGAAAAACAAAAATAAGCAGCTGCATTACTTGATCAAAGAAAGAAAACTAAAGAATAGGCTTATATTAATTATTTAAGAAACAATACTAAATAAATATTAGCAGACTATTAACCTAGATAAACTGATTATCCTAAATAAAATCCAAAACCTCAATTAGAAAAAAAAGTATAAACAAATTACAATAATTTCGAAGCACTTGATCTAGAAGTATCTCAAGTTGCTAAGAACAAAAAATTACCTTAAGAATTTTAAAAATAATGGGAAGATTTTGAAGTCATGAGGAAAAGTGAACTTTTAGATAGTCTTGACTTAAGTATGGCTTAAAAATAAAAACCAACTCCTAATTAAAAAAAGAATGATTTAAAACAATTATTAGGATTACCAGAAGAATGTAGTGATGAAGAGGAAGATTTGTGGAAGAACACTATGAAAAATGGATAATTAGCTAAATAAAACTCAAAGCCTCCTTTATCTAAACCTACTTAATGGGCTGAATAGGCTATAACTTAAGCTGATGATGTCTTATCTAAAATGAGTTAAAAATAAGGGACAGATAGAGATAAAAGAGAGCAAACTTCATAAAAATTATAATAAGAATCATCAAATGCTAAATAAAAGCAAGCCTCTTCATCTGTACCCAAAAAAAGTACTCCAAATAAAAATACAGAGCAAATGAAGATTTTATAGTAAAAAGAATAACAATTACTAGCTTAATAAATGTAAATTTAACAGCAATTATAATAAAATACTGTTGATACTAATTAAAATAACAATAATATTACTTCTCATTAAAATCCTCCTAGAAAGCCTCCATAAAATATTAGAATAACAAATAAATAAATACATAAACAAGCAAGTAGTGTTTAAGATGAGTAAAACCATATTTAAGAATTTCTTCAGGTATAGATTTGTGATAATATTATGATAGGAGGATCTTTAAAATATAAACGATATGGAAATGTAGATATAACTTGAACTATTAAATTTGAATAAAGAAAACAAATAAAAAATAGAATCAGTATAATAAAAATATGGAGTAAGAAATTTATAATCTTCAAATCAAGTAAATAGGGTAGTTGTTGTTTAAAATTAATATCCAAGTATTATGCATTAATATTTTAGTAAAGTCCTAAGAAGATTAAATTGAGGCATCTTTACTAAAATTAGATATGATGCTTTAATAACCTCCTTAAAAACCAATAGAATAACCATAATACTAATAATAGTTTAATAATTAACAATAATAACAATAAATAAGCTACACAATTCCTTTATAATAAAATATATAATAGAATACTTATTAGTAATAATCTATTAATTAGGCCAATTATTAATAGTAATTAAACCCTTAATAATATTAATAATTATTAGAATAGTAGAATTTACTCTAATAATAATTGATAAAGGCATAATAATAAATATAATAAATGTAGCAATAAACTCAATAAACAACTTAATCTTTTAATTAGTAATAAGGAGATTTTCCTCAATTTCCCTCTTATGTATTACATTAAGATCATTAATCATTTGTTCAAACATTTTCAAATGGAATTCCTTAATAGTAATAATACTAGTAATAATAATAATAATAATAATAATAATAATAATAATAACAATAATAATAATAAACATTTAATTCTAAACCAAGAAATGTTATAACAAGTGATCATCAAAGTGTTTCAATAATTTCATCATAATAAAATGATAAATATACATTTGATTTAGATTTTGGAGTCCAAAAGCATCCCTAAAATACATATACTTAATAGGCTTTAAAGAAAATGAACCAAAAGTAATCATAAGTTAAATCAAATATTCCAATTGAGGAAGAAGATGAATAAGAAGAAGGAAAAATAGAAGTTAGATAAGATTTAAGAAATCTCCTTTTTGATTGAAATACATAATTAGCAAATAAATTCTTTATTAAAATTAATTTAATGAGTAATAATCTCTTCAACTTGTCTGCAGAGCTTTTGTAAGCACAAGACATTCAGAAATATTTGATAAAAGATGTATTTTGAGTTTAATAACTTTATAGTTCAATCGAACCACTCTGAAGTTAAGATATTTCGAATAAGGATATAATGATGGAAGACCAATTTCTTTAAATAAAGCATATTTAGAGAGATAAGATGATGAAGTTTACAATGAAGAACGAATGAGGAAGGCAAAGCCAATGTATAGATTAATGTTTGGCACAGAATTTCATATCAAAGAATTATCAAATAGATTAAGAGTATTATTAAAGGAATTAGGTGTGCATGTAGCAGCATAAGATACAAGAGGATTAAGTGGTTAAATAACGTTGGCATTTGTGGATCTTTTAGAAGAAATTTATTTAATTTATAAATAGACTGTGATGTAAGGAGAAGAGAGTTAATAATATTTTATGAAAAGCGTAATGAATGTATTAGCAACATATCGAGGATATGATTTTATAATCATAGAGCCAAATTATAATGAAGTTTAGCTTTAAGTTCTTTATTCAACAATTTATGAAGTGGATAGTCAAATAGATAGAATAATGGCCTAGACTCTACATTAAGAAAATGATTAAAATAAACAAATAATAGAGTATGGAACATTTAATGAAGATTTAAAAAATTATAAAGATGTAATAAATATGGAACCACTTAATGTGGAATCTAATTGGGAGATCTAATTTAAAGAAGAATAGTAGTAATAAGAATTAGAATAAATTGAAGTAATTTAAGATAGAGAGAATATCAATTATTTATCAGAGTTTGATAAACAATTCCATAATGTTTTAGTGAAAGCATCACCAGAATATTGGTAATTATTACTTTTCGATTTATTAAAAGATATATGTGATAAGAAATTGACAAATTAAATATTGGAATGTAAATTTTATGATATATTAAAAAATGTAAAGGCTGCATAATTTTTATTGATATATAGAAAAGAAATAGTTAAATATTTGAGTGAAAAGAAATTTTGGGAAGTTTAAAATTAATAATAGAAACCATCACTTTAAAATAATGGTGCAGCAACTTCAAATCATCAACTACTAGCTAAAATTGGAATTGATGTTTAATAAGAAGGAATGTTAGGATTAAGAAAATAAGAATATACAAATTAACAAAAAGTTTAGACTACATTTTAAGATGGTTTAATAGAATTTGATCCAGATTAATATGCAAAAATGGAACAATAAACTTTGGTTAGATATTTTCCAACATCTACAAGAACAGATAAATTAGAATATTTATACATAAGAATTGATCCATTACCTAAAAAACCAATAAAAGAAGATAAACTCATTCCTATATAAGATCTACCAGAATGGGCAAGAAAAGCATTTGATGGAACAAATAGTCTAAATGTTATTCAATCATAAATATATCCAAAAGCATTTTTGACTGAAGAGAATCTATTGGTATGTGCACCAACAGGAGCTGGTAAAACTAATATAGCATTGTTGGCAATCCTTCATGAAATATCTAAGAGAGTAGATGAAAAAGACAAAAGATTAAAAGATTAAGATTTCAAGATTGTCTACATATCTCCAATGAAAGCATTAGCTAGTGAAATAGTTGAAAAATTCTAAACAAAACTTAGATATTTGGGAGTAAGAGTCAAAGAATTTACAGGAGATATGTAATTATCTAAGAAAGAATTATAAGAAACACATATTATATTGACAACACCAGAAAAATGGGATGTTATTACTAGAAAAACGAATTAAATTAGTGAACAATTAAAATTATTAATTATTGATGAAGTTCATTTACTTAATGATGAAAGAGGTCCAATATTAGAATGTGTAGTTGCTCGTACACTTTAATAAGTATAAAGAGCTTAAAGACATATCAGATTAGTAGGTTTATCTGCAACTCTACCAAATTATTGGGATGTTGCAATATTTTTAGAATGCCATAAAGATAGTGTGTTCTTTTTTGATCATACTTTCAGACCAGTACCATTATGTTAGAAATTCATAGGATGTAAAGAACCTGTATAAGCACCTGCTAAAGGATAAAGAAGAAGAACTAAAAGAGATATCCAAAATGAATAAGCTTATGAATTAATGAGTGAAGTTGTTAAACATAATAAATAAGTACTTATATTTGTACATTCTCGTAAAGAGACTGTTAATTATGCTAAATGGATATAAGAAAGAGCTTCTCGTTTAGGTGATAGACATATTATTGGAACAACTAAAATTAATTGTACTAAGATAAATGATAATGAATTAAAAAAATTGTTACCTTATGGGTTGGCATTTCATCATGCTGGTATGTTAAGAGCAGATCGTAATTCAGTTGAAAGATTATTTTTAAGTGGAGAAGCAAGAGTATTAATAGCTACAGCTACTTTAGCTTGGGGTGTTAACTTACCTGCCTTTGCTGTTATTATTAAAGGAACAGATATATTTGATGTTACTAGAGCAGATATGTAGAATTTATGTGTGTTGGATGTTTAACAAATGTTTGGTAGAGCTGGTAGACCTTAATTTGATGATAAGGGAGAAGCAACTCTAATAACTGATTTCAATAATGTTGGTCATTATATGGGTATGTTAAATAATGCCAGTTATATTGAAAGTAAATTATTAACTTTCTTAAGAGAAGCATTAAATGCAGAAATAGTTTTAGGAAATATTACTAATTATACTGAAGCTTATAATTGGATGTGTCATACATTTTTAAGTATTAGATTAAGAAGGAATCCATTACATTATGGTGTTTAAAGGGCATATGATGATTTAGAATTAGATTGTGATACTTTAGTTTAAGAAAAGATTGAGTAGGCTTTGAAATAGTTAGATACATTAAAATTAGTGAGATATGACACAAGGAATCATCTAGTTACATCTACAGATTTAGGTAGAATTGCTTCACATTATTATATCAAATGTGAAACAATGAAGATTTTATGTGATGAAATGGGTTTGTCATTTGATTAATAGGAGAAATAAAAATTTAATGATAAGAATTAATATTAATTACTTAAGATTATAGCTAAGGCTAAAGAATTTGAAATGATTCGTGTAAGACCAGAAGAAACTAAAGAATTACAGAAGATTTATGATGAAGGTTGGGCATTTGAAGATGAACCTGATATTAGAAGTGATTAATTTGATAACTCTGCAAGTGTTATAGAAACTTAAGAGAAAGTTATTGCACTTATTAGTGGATATCTATTAAAAATGAATTTTGAAAATTATGCTTTAATAATGGATACTCATATTATCATTTAAAATACTATTAGATTATTAAGATGTATGTTGGATATGGCAATCAAGAAAAATTAAGCATGTATGGCACTTGAATTATTGAAATTATGTAAAATGATTGAAAATAGAATGTGTCCTCAATAGAATCCACTCTTTTAATTTAGTAAGGAAAACTTTTAAGGGTTTAATACTAGAAAAATAATGAAATCTAAAGATGCTTATATGCCTAGAGCATGGATAGGTGCTATGGCTGAATGTAGTTTAGATGCTTATTAAATGAAGAATGAAGATGATGCAGTTTTGGCTAATTAATTATCAATACCTTAAAATTTGGTTTCTTAATTTAAAGCCTATGTAAATATGTTACCTGATTTGGAAATTAATTATACAGTTAAACCAATTTCTTAAACTATTTTATAATTGGTTGTGTTTATTACACCTTAATTTACATTCAGTAGTAAATGGCATTTAAAGAATGAGCCATTTTGGATATTTGTAGATGACTCTGAAGAACTATTACATTCTGAAGAATTTTTGATGGATATGGATACAATTATAAAACGAAATACTATGTAAATATCTTTTTATGTACCATTTAATTCAAAAGGTAAGAAATACCATTTGACAATTTAAAGTGATAGATGGATTATGTTGGATGGAGATTAAACTACAGTTTAGATAGATCTATCAAATGTCTTAATGGAAGGTGATTAAATAGATTTTACAGAATTATTAGATTTACAACCATTGCCAATTAGTGCATTAAATAATAGTGAATTTGAACAATTATACTAGTAGTATAAATACTTTAATCCTATATAAACATAAGTTTTCTTTGGACTCTATAATACAGATGATAATATATTAATTGGAGCACCTACTGGTTCTGGTAAAACAATAATGGCTGAATTCGCAATGTTAAGAGTTTTCAAATAATCACCATAATTTAAAGTTGTTTATATAGCACCATTAAAAGCAATTGCAAAAGAGAGATTATTAGATTGGACTAAGAGATTGAAGGATATCAATAAAAATGTGCTTGAATTAACAGGAGATCATACTCCAGATTTACAAGCACTTTTAAAGGCTCATGTTTTAATTACAACACCAGAAAAATGGGATGGTATTAGTAGAAGTTGGAATAATAGAGAATATGTAAGATAAACATGTCTATTAATTTTTGATGAAATTCATCTTCTTGGATAAGAGAGAGGTTAAGTCTTAGAAGTTATAGTTAGTAGAATGAATTCATTAAGTTATGACACTAATAAAAAAACTAGAATGATTGGATTATCAACAGCTATGGCAAATGGATTAGATGTGAGTAATTGGTTTGGAGTAAAGAAGGGTAGATTTTATAATTTTAAACCTTCTTGTAGACCTGTTCCTGTAACTATTCATTTTAATGGATTTCCAGAAAGAGCCTATTGTCCAAGAATGGCTACTATGAATAAACCAGCTTATTAAGATATTAAAAGATATAGTGATGGAAAACCAACTATTATTTTTGTATCCTCTCGTAGACAAACTCGTTTAACAGCTTTAGACATTATAGCTTTAGCAATGTAAGAAGGAAATGAAAAATAATTTATCTAAACAACTGAATAGGAATTAGCTTAATGGTGTGTTAAAGTTGATGACACATAATTAAAATCAGTTCTACAATATGGTATTGGAATTCATCATTCAGGATTAGATAAAAATGATAGAAATATAATTGAAAATCTATTTGTATAAGGAAAAATTCAATTATTAATAGCTACATCTACATTGGCATGGGGAGTTAACTTTCCTGCCAGATTGGTTATAGTTAAAGGTACTGAATTTTTTGATCCAAAATTAAAGAAATATGTAGATTTTCCAGTTACTGATCTATTATAAATGATAGGTAGAGCTGGTAGACCTTAATATGATACTGTAGCTACTGCCTGTGTATATGTAGAATAAAGTAAAAAGAATTTCTATCGTAAATATCTAAACTCTCCTTTCCCTATTGAATCAAGTTTACTTTAAGGTATATCTGATCATATTAATGCTGAAATCTCTTCGGGAGTAGTTAAAAATAACTAAACATTTATTGATTGGATTACTTGGACCTATTTCTTCAGAAGATTAGTTAAAAATCCTACATTCTATGATTGTCCTAGTACAAATACTAAAGAAATATAATAATATTTGAATAACTTAATTGCTTATACTATTAGTGAATTAGTTTCATCAAAATGTATTACTTAAGAAGAAGGATAATATGAATCAACATTTTTGGGTAAACTTGCTGCATTTTATTATCTCAAACACACTACTTTAAAGCATTTAGATGATAGAATTTAGAAAGAGAGCAGATTCGAAGATTTATTATATGCATTAGCATACTGTAGTGAATTCGATGAAGTACCTGTTAGACATAATGAAGAACATTTAAATGAAGCCTTATCAAAATTATGTAAATTAAAATGTGATAAAAACAAAATGAATCATCCTAATGAAAAAGCATATTTATTGATTTAAGCTCATATTTTCAGATTAAAATGTCCTATTAAAGATTTTGAGACAGATCAAAAACTCCTTTTAGATTCATGTATCAGAATCATAAGTTGTATGATTGAAATATCTGCAAATAAAGGATATCTTTAAACTACTTTAAATATTATATATATGTTGTAAACTATTGTTTAAGGTTTTGTTAAAAATGAAGAGTAAATCTTAATGAATTTACCTCATTTGCACAAACTTAAACAAGAGGAATGCATAAATAGAGTAAGAACTATTAAAGAATTACTGTAATTTTATAATGTAATTATATAATTGTAAATTTTAGCTTAGAGAATTTGATATTTTCCTATAAAAAAATGTTCTTCAAAAGGAAAATATTGCTGAAATAATGAAAGCTATAAATGCATTACCTGATATTTAATTAGCATTTACTAAAACTTAAAGCTAATTAAAAGTAAATCTCAAAAACGAAAGCAAACCTGATAACAAGGTTTATATTTAGAAGCTTAGCAAATAAAGAGAAGCTTCTTGGTGGTTAATCCTTGGAGAAGATGATCGAATTGTTTAAATGAAAAAGGTATATTTGAAAAGTACTGCCAGCAAAGATCTTGATGTAGATGATTGGAATAGAAATTACAAATTATATTTGATGTCTGATTCTTATTTGGGATTGGATTAGATAATAGATATTAAATGATAAACTTATCTTTTGTGTTTCATAGATCATTATTATTATAATTCATATAATTATTAGAATAGTTCTAAGAGTATATTCATGCCCAATAATAAACTATAATTAATATTATTCAATGATAAATCATCAGGTTTGTTTGGTCTTTAATATTTTAACTGTTAACTTCTACTCTGTCAATACGTATACAACTCCTCCCCATCCAGATAAGGCATCTCTATCACAACCACTTACTAAACTTTATCCAATAACTTCCTCTAATTCTTCTGGACTCATATCTGGTTTAAAGAATGCTTCACATGCACCATAAATACTAAATATTATTTATAAATTATATACTAATTTCCTCCAGTTCCTCCAACCTAAAAGTCATCCAAATCTGATTTGCATCCTATAGAATCATATGTTGCTAAAATTGGTTTACCATTTTCAAGACCAGCAACTATTGGAGTTACAAAGAATGGTCCAAATCTTAAATTTTAATGAAAGATTCATACCTTCTTTCATATAATGCAGATGCAACTAAATTTGCAAATGTTGTTGGTTTCATTTTTCTATTTTCTTTTAAATTGTATAAGTTGATCTCCTTTTCCATCAATGCATAACTAATTTATATACACTAAATTTACAATGTATGAATATCTGTATTAAGACCTGATAATGCTAATAATATATTGTCTTGAATCTTAAACACTTTTTGATAATTAGTTGTGATTGTAGACATTTATTGACCGAATCTTCTGTCACATGCCATAGCAATACAGTTTTTTCCTTTCATTCCAACTATGGATCCACCATTATATTCAAAAATTCCAGACATTAGGATAATTAATTATATATATTATATAAAATTTAATTTAAAATCCTAATATATATAAAATAATTGAAACTATAATTATTATTATCAATCCAATATTCAAACATTTAGAAGTTTAAAATTAAAAATATATATAACAAAAATTCATCTAATTATTATTATATTTTTTAAATTAGAAAAGATTAAATAAATAAAGCTTTATGTTTTCATTCTGATGAAAGACTTATTTTTAATGATATTAAAATTTGTAAAAAAAATTTTAATAAACTTAAGAAAAAAAAAGAAATATGTTTGCTCGACAAATAGGTGCTAATGATGTTTATACCAATCAAGAATAAATCATTCCTCTTAATATTAGATTGATGAAATAAATAAAAGTCTCGCCTTGTGAAAGAAAAGCAATATTAAACAAATCTAATATTACCTACTTAAATGTAATAAGTCGAAAACAAAATTGCATTCAATAATAAAATAAAGGAATAATTACTATTAATGATGATACAGATTCTATTAATCTTATCATAAATTTAATATCGGAATTCGATCAAAATTTATTTAATAAAATCAATTAAGACCTTCAAGGATTATTTTATTATAATTATATTTTGAAAGCCAGAGTATACAAAAGAGAAGTCTTCTTTGATATTTAGACTATACAATAGGTAAATTAATCAGCAATGATAACATATTAAATGATAAAAGTCCTAACTTGGGCAAGATTACATGATGGATTGAAACAATAGATGTAAGCAAGATTGGAAAATGAAGAAGAACAATAGATACTTATTGAAGTTAGTAATTGGAATGAAGATGTAAAAATCAATAATATTTTATTAAAGATCTTAACATATTTAGGTAAATATCCAAATTCAGGAAAGAGTTTAGATGAAATAATATAGAATTTTAAAGTTTCTAATAATATTGAACTTTAGGACATAAAGTATTTTTTATAATTATAAATAGAAAATCTATTTCATTTTTATAAAAAGAGGGAAAAATAAAAAATGAAAATGAATTATTCATTCTAGTTAACTTTAGATGAATTAAAAAATATATCCATTTTTTTATTTTATTATATATTGTTAAGATATTTAAATTTAATTATTCTAATTATTTTAATAAGATATAAAACAATATTTATAAATAGTGTATATTAAAAAATTATTATAATATAATAAAGAAATAGTTTATTATAATTGCAATAATATAGCAATATTATCAATTTTTTCCATAAGCATTTTCATCCTTTTTCTTTGTCTTTTTTATTTATTTAGCCTCATCTATTAGTTAATTAAAATGATTTTTTTCACTATTTTCATCAATTGTATTCCCATCTGATTCAGATTCATAAAAAGATTACTCAGGACTAGAATCACTTGATTAACCAAATTAACTAAAACTTCTGTTACTTAAATCAGCTTTAGAATCCATAGATTTAGTTCTTTTGAGATTTTCTCTCTATGTTGGTTTTTTGTATTTAACTCTAACATTTTTTTTTAAGTATTCTTCATTTAAAGTATCATTTCTAATTTAAGATCTATTTACTTCTCCAATAATTTATAATATTTCCTATAATATATAATTAATAAATAACTTCTGGTTTAGAAGAATCAATGTCTTCAATTATTATTTTTTGTAAATATTCAAATAATTCTACATCTTTGCCTCTTGGATATAAGATATGTAAATTTGTTCTATCATCTTATTGTGAAAACTTTGATTTTTCCAATTTAGATAACATTTTAATACTCCAAGTATAAAGTTTCTATTTCATGATTTCTGCTTTTTTTGCTTTTTCATCAACATTATAAAATTATTTGTAAAATTCAGAATCTACACCTTTTTTAGAGGGTTTAGCACTCATTTCCATTACTTATACTTCATCCTTTAATGATTGTAATTTATTTCTAAAGTTATATATAAAAATACTTTAAATTTTCGTTTTTCCTTTTCAAATGATCAATCTTTTTTTCACTTTCAGCAATAGTACCTAATAATCAATTTTAAGAATATTACCTAATAATGAACCATAGGTAGATTCTTTAGTTAAAAACTTTTAAACAATATCTTAAGCTTCTTAGATTCCAGTGGCTGTTTTTATTTCTTGAAATGCTCCTTCAACTATTTAAAATTTTTTCATTTCTTTTTCCATTTTATTTTTTAATAGTGAATGTACAACTTTATGAGTCAATAATAATCTTCTCCATTTTTTCTAAAATAAGTTTGATATATAGAATAAACTTCATTTGCATCTTTATCATTGCTTGCATGTTCAGCTATTTCTTTTTATTTCATCATTCTTTCATTTCTTTTTTCTTTAGCAGCCAATTATACTTTTATTTATTAATTATACTAAGCTATTTATCGTTTCCTATTATTTTTTTCAATTTCAATATTCTAATATTTGTTTTATACAAAATACGTTCATCATTTCATCACATAACTTTCTAGTCATTTAATTAAGTTAAATTGACTCCCATTACTTTAAATCAGCTTATTAGGCTTCTGCTTTAATTTTGTGAAGCATATCTACCATTTCATTAACTTTTTTCTTAAAACATAGAACATCATGTTTTAATCTACTTAATACATGATTATAAGATTTTTCACTCATTTAACTTTCTTCAAATCTTTATTTTGCAAGTATATAATCACTTTTTGATGTCTCCAATTCTTTTGTTAACCAAGTTGCATTGTCTATTAGTTCAGCTTCTTCTAAACTTAACTTTTATATTTAATCCTAAATGTAAACATTCATTATTTACTTTGAATTGTTAAATTTCTTTATCAGCTCTTAATGATTATGTATGATATGCATCATATTCTTTTCTTAATTCACCTAATTTTTAATGGACTTCTCGTTCTTCCATCTAAAACAATTAAAACTAGGTTTCCTATACATTTTTACACTATCATTTTATTATGATGGGGATCCATTATAATTATTTAGAGAACCTAAAATAACACTCAAGTCCTATTTTCTGTAATGATCATCATCTTATACTTAATAGCTTTTTATATAGATCTCAAAGCGACAACTTATGAGCTAGCTAATCTTTCTGTTTTGTTCCTTGGGGATGCACTAAATATTTATGAATCCTTTAAGTAAAATTTATGTATACTTCCTTCTATTACATAAGTATTCAAATATAATAAAAATATTAACACATTTTATTTAAGGAAAATTGAACAAATATAAACATTTAACTACCTTAAAAAGAGAATAAATATTAAAAATAACAGATTTATAATTTCTCATTTTTCGGTTGATTAAAATAACAATAAATATTTTAGTGAATATAAACACAATTATTTTATTTTAATATATACATCTATACTCATATCTAAATATTTGATATTATGTAAAATAAATTATCATTCCCAACTTCTATAATATAAATTATATAATTTAATGATAATTTTAACTGATTAATGCTTTATTAAGATTCTAGAAGAGTGATTTATCAAAATTATTAAGACCAATTAAAAATGAATAGACCAAAATCCTTTTCAAATAATGCAATATCATTTAATATGCAAAACTAATAACAGAAATTTAAAACAGATATTGCTGTCAATTATCAAACATCAATTAGTGAGCTTAGGCCAGTTAGTTAGAATTAAAGAAATAATTCTCTCAATTAAGAAAGAGAAAATAATCCAAAAATACTTAATCAAAAATAACAACCCTATGATTATCAAAATTTTCATTCAATAAAACACCCAAATGAAAAATTAAAGGAAAGATAAAAAAATACAATTTAAGCTAATAATCAAATAGTTTAAACAAAGTCTTAAGAAAAATAATCAAAAATTACTAATAATTCCTAAACAAGATAAATAAAATAAAATGATAAGGATTTGTAAGATATATTTAGATTGAATAAAACTGAGACCATTAAACATAATAAAAATGATAATAATAAAATTAATACATCTGATGTAAGATAGAGAATGAAGAATTACCCTTAAAAATCATCAAGTCCTCAAGTAAAAACACATACTAGACCTAGATCATCTATGGATGATAAAAGTGTGACAATCATGTCATTATAGTTAAAGGATATGAAAGAAAATATATAATCTAAGGATATATAAAAGATCTGTTATGATATTGGTTATCATATGGTAAAATTTGATAGAGATTATGATAAAATAAACAATAAATTTAATGGTTAAGGATAGTTATAAATAAGAGGGACTAGCAATGATAATAAATTTTAGAATTTATAAACAAATTTAAATAAAAAAGGAATAAACTTAGGGGATTAAAATTTAAATCTAAAAGATATTATTTCAAATAAATATTTACTAAAAAAATAGGAGCACTCTTTAATTGAGACTTAAGCAAATTTAAATTAAGATGAAAAATTGTTTAATAATTTTTTAAAATTTTAGAAAAGGTAGAGAGGATAATTTATTTGATCATTACTTATTTATATAAAATATCTTCAATATATATTACATTCTAATTGTTTGACTAATAACATTAATGATGGGCTTAAGGTGAAAATTGAATTTGTATGGATTTATGTCTAATGCTGTTTTGATTATTTTCTATTACATAGGGTAGTTAAAGATTTTTGGTAAGAATATTAAATTTATCAAATATGCAATTTTTTCATTTATAGAGAACAGGAAAGTTCAAAGAATTGATTGAGAAGTAAAAATGTGAAATTTAACAAACATAAAAGTTGCATCATTAAAAGTTTGATATATTGGAACAATTAAAAGCATTTAAAAACAATGATTCAAAAGATTAGTAACAAATAACTCCTATAATTTAGATAGAATAAATAGATTAAGATTAAGTAATTAGATTTACCAAAGTTAATGAAAAGAATATATTCAGAAAAAAATCTCAAAGTTAACAGTTAATTATAGGGAAAACAAAGTGAGAAGACTGAAGCTAGCTTAAGTAAATCTAAGTTCCATTCAACGAGGCTTAAGACTAATGATGAAATTCCATTTGTCAAGCCTAAATTGGTTAATGTAGCTTCAACAGATAGGATTTCAACAGAATGCAAAGAAAGAAAAGATTATCTGAATTATACTTTCGGAACATAATTTAGACTTCGCACAACAAATATATCTCATTCAAATTGTAAAAGCATGATGAATTAAAAAAGATCCACATCTCAAACAAGTAGAATAATGACAACTTCATAATAAAGAGTGATTAACAAAATTTTTTAATGAAAAAAACTAATTTATTTATTTTATAATTTATTATGAATTAATAAAGTTTCGTGTAAGTAAATTAAGAACATGATTAAATAAAAAAAAGAGTCAACTCGCTTAAATTTTAATTAAAGGATATAGATTAAAAGAACTTCATACTCTAAAATAAATTAAAAGATTTGAAACAATTATCACCAAATGCTAGAAAATCACCAATTGCTTAATTATAAGAATAATTGGGATTAGATAGAAAATAAATAAGGGAATAATTTAAACCAATAGTTGAGAAAGAAGGAATTTATGTAAGAAATGAAAGACTAAAAACAGAATCATAATTATAAAACTAAAGAAATATAGAAATTTAACAGAAAAAAAAAAGAGTTAAATAAATTGAAGATTAAGATTCAGAAATATTAAAAAGGAAAGCTGAATATTATGAAAAAAAGATAAATGAAGTAAGATAACGATAATTATAAGAAATGGAAATGAATAAATTAATAGTTAATAAGAAAATATTTGATATCAATAATTTAAAGAAATAAGAATAATAATTATTAGGAGAAATCTCTTTGTATTATATAGAGCTTAATTTAGGGCAAAATAGAAGGAATAATAGTTGAATAACAGATTCTGTAATGTTGTTCTTTCTACTGATAATAGCATTATGTTACCAACAATCTAAAAGACAAATAGTAGAATGAGTTAAAAATCTAATTATAAATAAAGACTTGTGTTAGGAAGTCATTCTGTTTAAAGATCTGATAAATTTTTAGATAGATTATAGAGAAGTGATACAAAAAATAATGATAATTCTTTTATAGATTATGATGAGAATAGGAGATTAAGAATTGAATAAAGAAAGAGTTCATAATCAATAGATTAATTAAATATTGGTTGTTAGACAAGTTTTATAATGACTGATGATAAAAAATAAGAAAGTGTTCAATATTCAGAAAACTTTGATTCATATTGCAGTAATTATTAGGAAGAATCTTCTGATAATCTATAAAAAAATAAATCGAAATAAAAAAGTAAAAAATGAACTTATTATTATTATTATTATTATTATTATTATTATTATTATTATTATTATTATTATTATTATTATTATTATTATTATTATTATTATTATTATTATTATTATTATTATTATTATTATTATTATTATTATTATTATTATTATTATTATTATTATTATTATTATTATTATTATTATTATTATTATTATTATTATTATTATTATTATTATTATTATTATTATTATTATTATTATTATTATTATTATTATTATTATTATTATTATTATTATTATTATTATTATTATTATTATTATTATTATTATTATTATTATTATTATTATTATTATTATTATTATTATTATTATTATTATTATTATTATTATTATTATTATTATTATTATTATTATTATTATTATTATTATTATTATTATTATTATTATTATTATTATTATTATTATTATTATTATTATTATTATTATTATTATTATTATTATTATTATTATTATTATTATTATTATTATTATTATTATTATTATTATTATTATTATTATTATTATTATTATTATTATTATTATTATTATTATTATTATTATTATTATTATTATTATTATTATTATTATTATTATTATTATTATTATTATTATTATTATTATTATTATTATTATTATTATTATTATTAAACTATTATATATCTATACATATTCATTTTTATTTTAATATTTATAAAATATTCATCTAAACTCTAAAATTACATAAAGTATATATATTTTTTATCTGATATCAAATATTATATGATATTAATCACATTTGTTAATTTCTTTATTGTTATTATCATATTGATTCAGAATTTGAAAAAAAAATTAAATTAATTAAAAGGATTCAATGGGCAAACAATATGCTAGAGAACCAGCAGTTGCTAAAAAATCAGCCAAAGCTAAAGCAAGTGATTTGAGAACACATTTTAAGAATACCTATGAAGTAGCTAGAGCACTTAAAGGTTAAACTGTTGCTTAAGCACTCAAATATTTACAAGATGTCTTATAGCATAAGAGATGTGTTCCATTCACTAGATTTAATGGAGGTGTTGGCAGAACAAGCTAAGCCAAAGAATTCGGCAGATCTTAAGGTAAATTAATGAAATAATAATTATTATAGGTAGATGGCCAGAAAAGAGTGTAAGAATAGTATTGTCACTTTTATAAAATTTGGCAGCTAATGCTTAAGTCAAGAATTTGAGCAATGAAAAGCTTATCATCAATCATGTTTAAGTTAACAGAGCTTAAAAAGGTAGACGTAGAACATACAGAGCTCACGGAAGAATTAATCGTAAATAAAATTATTAAATAATATAGCATTCCTTTCATCTAATGCACATGTTGAAATATGGGCTGCTGAAAAAGATGAGAATGTGAAGAAAGAAGCAAATAATAAGGTTGTTGCTCGTTAATCAAGAAAATAAGTAGCTAAGAATAGATTGGCAATTGGTGCATGAGAATACATTAATATTAGTATAATATCTAAAGTTAATATGTTTTTATTCAATATTCTTGTAATTTATGATTGTATTGTTCTTTAAATAGTATGTTTATATGGTCATCATAATAAATAAAAATATATTTAAATTATTAAGGAATTATTAATCATATTTTTAATATTTTATGTATTCAATAAAATGCCTTGATTAATTAATAAATTTTTTCATTAGAGATTATTGATCTTAATAATTAATTTAGGATTGAGAAATATATTGAATATATTAGAAAGTAATTAGATAAATAGGCTAAAGAGAAGTTTAATACTTTAATAATTCTATAGAGCTATTACTCGTATAACTCAACTCTTTTATTCAGAATCTAGGGCAGGGAAATCATGAGCATTCAATGTGTTTGGCTTAATGTTTTATTTTGGAGTCTTTTATAAAACTGCTTTAGGAATCAGTTAATAATGTTATTGTTACTGTACTTATTATTATTATTAATGATGAGCATCACTTTTTTATACATATTACTAAAAATAATAAAATTAAAACAATTACATTATTTCCTCTATCTCTTTATCCACCTCTTCTATCATGATTTCTACCTCCTCTATCTTATCTATCTTATCTATCTCCTTTATCTTTATTCTAATATTTCTCTTCATGTCTATCATCATCTTTATCATTTCTATAATATCCATAATTTCCTCTTCCTCTATTTCCTCTTCCTCTAAATTTTTAATAATGATGATCTTTTTCTAATTCTTCATGTTAATCATTTCTTTTATATTCTTATGGATCATATTCTTATTATTCTATTTTTTTAGTCATCATTTAACATTTTTTTGAATTAATTTATTTATGAAATTCATCCAAATAATCAACATTTTACATAATTACAGAATCAATTTGAAGTTCTGCCTTTTTAGACATTAGAAAATCAAATATTTCAACTGCATAACCTTCAGTTTAAGATGTTAATATTAATTTAACATAATTCTTGTCAGCTTAATAAATTTCTTCCTCATATACTAATTCCTCTTTTACGAATCCAGACTTTTACAATTTGTCTTTAATTATTGAAACTTAAATAACTGGTATTTTTATTTATATCCTCTTTCTCACTGTTTAGAAATAAGGACGTATGATTAACATTTGATGATCGAAATTCCATAATTATTTGTTGTATTTGTTCAAAATCTAAAATTATAAATATATTCTGTACATCAGTTAAGATTAAATGATATTTTTTACGAGTGTTTAATTCGTTTTAGACATATTAGCTTTTTATCGAATTTTCTCTCTATACCACAACATATTGTAGTAAATACCACTCTGGCTTCATTATATCAGTCTCGAATTTTCTGACTAAGTACTCATTATTTAGTAAATTATCATATTTGAACAATTCGATCATCTAATATATTATACATTAATTAAATTTACAGCTTTCTCTAATCTTTAATATTAGTCTTCTGGCTAAGATGATATAACATATATAATACCTTATCAGATAAAATTTCAGTAGCAATCATTAGTATACAACTATTGATGCAAATTATTTATCTATTTAATTTTCATCACAAAATAAGAAACTCAAATCAAATTAACATAGAATAATTAACAGAAAATTACAACATAGTTTCTGAAATACTTATCATTCTCAAGTTTTCTCAAAGAACAACAATATTAAATAAGAAATTGTAATCTATATTTAAACTCAAATTCAAAAAAGTTATCCTTTCAAATTTTAATTGATATAATTAATAAAATTTAGATCAATAATATATAATATTCCTCAAAAAAAGTTAGACTAACAAGCTCGACAATATAAGTTATTCCCATAATATTCTTAGTATTAGCATTCAATATATATCTAATGACCACAAGATAGAGTGATAAGAATTTACTATTAACAAGGACTGCAAGGCTGATAACAATAATTATAGCAAGGATAAGTATGTCCACATGGTCTTTATCTCTAACATTTCTTTTAACACTGCAAATCTGTAGAAGAACATTCAGTCATAATCTAGTGTCCACAAGCCAAAGTTTTTTTAACACTAATTTAGCAAGGAGAACATTATTAATCACATTTATTAAGACAAGGATTTTAATGACCACATTCTCTTTTTCTTATACATTATTTTCTACAAATATAATTTTTAAAACATTATGTTCTTACTGAATGTCCACAATTGAATTATTTTATAACTGTTTCTTGACATGGTGTACATTATTCAAAACATAACTACTTACATTTTTAGTTATGCCCACATTAGTACTATCTTATGCATTTTTTTTTACATTTGAAGTTTCTTAAGAAATTATTTATATTATTGCATAAAACTTCATATTAATGACCACATTCTAAAGTAATCGAAATCCTCTACTCACATGGAGTGCATTCTTAAGAACATAAATTCTTGCATTAAAAAATATGTCCACATTCTCTTGGTTTTTAACAAGGAGATCTACAATTAAATTCATATTTTTATTCAAAAATTTAAAGATAATCTCTACAACCTTCAGCTAATTTTCTAAATAAATGATTTAAGTAATTTTAACCAATTCTAGATTTAAGAAAATAAGGAGTTATATTTTTAATTAAAATTAAAAAAATTTGAATTTCAAAGCAATTTTTATAAATATAATGCTATCCGCAATAAAGTTGGATAGGAACCTATTAATAACAAGGAGAGCATCGTTCATAACACAAACTTTAACATTTATGCCCACAATTGTTAATTTTTATGCATTTTTCTTTACAAGGAGAGCATTGTTCATAACACAAATTTTAACACTTATGCCCACAATTGTTAATTTTTATGCATTTTTCTTCACAAGGTTAACAAATCTCCCAGCATAACCTTTTACAATTATGACCACAATTTACAACTTTTTCACATTGATATTGACATTTAAGCGAAATATTTTTCCTTTAAAAACACTTGTAATTAACTATGTGTTAACATTCATTAAATGTTAATTTTATATCCTCTTAACAAACTACTTCTGCAGGATTCTTACCACAAGCTATAAAAGCCATATGGTTACAATCAAGTAATATTTCAAGCTGTTTAGTGCAGATACATTGATCTCTACACTTTTATTCACAAGTATGACCGCATTTTAGTGTTTATTGACATTATTCTGGACATTAATCTCTAGAATGATTTCCTAAATGGCATTAATTTTGGCATATGTGATTACATCCTTCAAATTTAAATTGCAAATCTTATCACAACATCCTGCTTCAAATTTAGACCAGTCATTTGGTTATTTAACATTTCTTAATGTAGAATGAGTCAAACATTTTAAAGTTATAGAATCTTTTAAACATTGCTTAGTTCCTGCCAAAACAAGTATTTTTTACCACAAAGAAACATTACTTGAGACGGCTTTAATGAAATCAAAGTTACCAAATACATAAAGACCTATTTTTGCTCTTGATAAAGCAACATTAATTCTTTTCTCATCTCCTAAAAATCCAAGTTGATTTTAATTATTTTAATTATTTCTAACTAATGAAATAATCACAATATCATTTTCTTCCCCTTAATAATTATCAACAGTCTATACAATCACTTGGTTTAATGATTATTTTATAAAATATTTCTACAAAATGTTAACTTGCCTTGAATATAATGATAGAACACTAATTTATTACTAATCATATCCAACTTTTACCAGGTATTAAACCATTTACAATATCATTTTAGCCTCTTAAATATTTTCTTTTGATTTCTTATCTTCACTTTCTAACCAAGAATGATTAAAAAACAATAAATCATGTTCTAAACCTATAATATCTAAATTATTTCTATTTTCTTCAACATAACTATGATCTTAATATTGTTTTCCATAGTTAAGTCTAATAAAATCAGCAAATTTAGTTTTCATTCTTCTTTAAAAAGTTAATTCTACATATGGAATCTTATTTTTATAAAATCTTTCAAATAATGAAATATTTCCTTTATATTTAATTTTTAAATCATAACATTTTAATTAAGGGCCTAATTAATTATGATCTCCTATTAAAATAAGATGTTATAAATTTTTCATCAAAATACATGCAATATGGGATTCTAACACTTCTGCAGCTTCTTCTATTACTAAAACTTTTGAATTTAGTTATTATAATTTTGATAAATGTCTTGCTGCACTAGATACTGTTACTCCAATAATCTTGTATTGATTCAATTTTTTAATTTCTTCATCATCGTAAAGATTTTTTAAAGTTTGGGACATTTCCTTAAATTATTTATATTTATCTTCAAATAATAAACAATCTTTCTTATATTTGAGAAACTTCAAATATTAAATTATTTACTATATATCATAATAATTAAGTTCCCAAGGATTAAATGTTTATTTTTATATTTGTTTCTAAATCTCTTCAATTCCATCAAAATTATAATGTAATTGTAATTTATTGTAGTTAATTTTAATTTCATTTTCTTATTGAAAATCAAATTCATCTTCTTAATATTCATCCTCAAAATCTATAAAACTACCTAAACTATCTAAATCTTCATCTTATTCATCACTGTAATAATCATCAACATACGATTCATAAACTTTTTCAAAAATATTATTTGTATGAACTGATTCAGTGATTTTATAATTCTTAAAATATTTATGCATTCCTCTTAGTTCTTCCTAATCATAAAAATTTGAACAGTTTGGACGGTTTCCTTTAATCCAACAATTTAAGATATAATTTACATCAATTTATGATTTATCCAAATTAATATCATCAAGAAAATTATGAATTAATTTATGACTTAATTCAGGCCAGAATTCTTTAAATATCTTTCGGATTGATAAAATAATCATATTAACTTAATCTATTGAAAATTATTCTTATTTAATTTTTGAGTTCTTTGAACTAATTCCAATTAAATTGAATTTCTGATCTATATTAAAAATGGATATCTTTAAGAGCAGCAGATTTAGGAATTGCTCCAAGTTTTGCTATTTCTCTGGATGAAACATATTAAATAAGGCTCTCCAGGAATTTCTCTAAAGCATGATTTGTCGAACAAACTATCAAAATAGGAAAATTATTTTGCATCAAATTTTCACATAAAATTCTAACAGCTAAAACACCACAATAAGTTTTTCCAGTTCCTGGAGGTCCTTTAATTAAAGCTACTTCTTTTGAAAGAATTAATTTTATAGCTTTTAATTATGAATTATCCAAAGTTGATTCCATATCAGGCCAACTTTCGTTTAACACATCAATTTTTTGCCGATAATATCTATTTTATTCTGATAAATCTATTTAATATAATGAATTTTATTGAAGATATTTTGGATGAAATACTTTATTCTAATTTTTGAGAATCAAATTATCAAAGGGTAATTTTTCTATTTTTTTTAATTATTCTAAAAAATAAATACATGGCTCAATTTAAGTTTAATATTCAATTAAAATTGAGTTTTAATTTAATAAAATTAAGAACTCCATTATTTATGATTTTGGATTCAGAAATCGAAATTCTAAATTAATTTTATTTTAATTCTAATAGTTATCTTAATTAGTGCTTCTTTAAGTAATTACACCAAAAAGTAAAGGATGGCATTCAACATTAGTTATACAAATCAGAGAACCTCGACTTAATTTTTTTGATCTATTCCAATCAATAATTTTATATTTTCGTCCATCTAAATCAAATTATTCTAAAGATATTTTCCATAATAAATCATAATTGTTCATTTCAAATGATATTAAATTTATATTTTAATATAAACCTATATTATTAAGGTATTCACTTTTAATGGAGTTATAAAATCCTGTTTCAGATAAATAACTTATTGATTTTCTCATAATATATATATAGTCTTCTCTTAAAATATTAAAGTGTTAATCTAAGTATTTTAATAGAGATTTCTCTTTTGTATCTAATTCTGGAAGTTCTCCAAAGATTTATTTATTTTCACCTTTAAATTATATAAATTCTAAAGATACTGGATACACAGGAGTATTTTTATATTAAAACTTTTGAGCATTTGCTTATATTAACCTAAGAAAATTATTGAATTAATGAATGAATGATTTGAATTCATTTTTAGGGTAATCCATTTTGATAATCCTACATAAAGAGAATATTAAAGAAATATTTGATTACTTTAAGATATTCATATCAATATCTTTCAAGCAATAAAATATTTGAAATAGCTCTTCAATTTTACTCTATAAATTATAAATTGAGTCTGTTTAAGTTATTATTAGATGACATCTCTCTAAAATTTCATTTGAAAAACTCTGAGATTTTATTAATAATTCTAAGTATAGATCGATACTTTGATATTATCTGATGTTTTAGTTTATTTACTTAATTAAATAATAATAAGAATCGAATTATTGATGATTTGGATGAAGATATTCCAATTTCTTTTCTAATTATTTTTCTTAATTTAATCTACAGAGAATTTTGTCTACATTATAATTTTTTATATAGCAATTTCTTATCCAATTAGATAGCTAGAATCAATAGAATTTAAGTTACCCCATCATCTATAAAACACTATTCAAATTCTATGTCAGAATCATAATCCGACATTTTATTAATCAAAATATTTATTATTTAAATAAAATTTAACTCCTTGAAATAATTCTAAATTCTTGCCTGAGATATTCCATTAAATTGGATGAGAATATATTAGGAGTGTGTAAATTTAATAAGTTGAGAAATTCTATAACAATCTCTTATTAAATCTAATTACAAAAATAATTAAATTAAATATAATTATGATTATTAGGAAAGTGTTATAAAAGGGTTTTAGCACACTTTATAATCTGAAATAATTTAGACATTAAGAAATTCCACAAAATGTAAGTGTAGATAGAGAATTTGGTGACACAATTCTATCAAATGGTATTAGAGTATGTACAGAATATTGGCCATCTGAATTAGCACAGTAATTATAATTATTAATATTAAAAAGTATTACTATATATATCAAATGTGGAAGTAGAAATGAAACAGAGGCAACAAGTGGAACAGCACATTTTTTAGAGCATTTACATTTTAAAGTAGTTTATTTATTCAATATATTTTTAGGGAACTGGTAAAAGAAGTAGAGATCGATTGGAATGTGATGTTGAGAATTTTGGTGGATAATTGAATGCATATACTTCAAGAGAAAATACATCATATACAATAAATGCATAAAAAAATAAGGCTGAAAATGCTGTTGAAATTCTTGGAGATATGCTCACAAATTCAATTTATGCAAAATCAGATGTAGAAAGGGAAAGACATACAATTTATAGAGAATTATTTGAAACTAGAAAAATGTAATTTGAAACATTGATTGAAATATCTCATCGTTCAGTAATGATCTAATTTTATATTAAAAGGCTTATAAAAATCATTAAATGTCATTACCAATCTTAGGTAAGATTTAAAATATGTATTCCATTACAAGAGATATGATAGCTGAATATCATTAAAATAATTATTATGGAGAAAATCTAATAGTTTGTGGAGTTGGTAATATTTAATAAGAATAATTATGTGAATATGTCACTAAGCATTTTAGTAAAATTCATAAAAAAAAGTAATAACTTAAAAAAGAAATTCCAGTTGAATTTTAAAGTGAAGTATTTTTAATGTAAAGTGAATTGACAGAAGATATTAATGTAGGTTTATTTTATTAAGGACCAGAATGGACTGATCCTCATTATTATCATTTTTTAATTTTGTAAAGACTTTTAGGAGATAAACCATAAAACTTTTTAGAAGCAGCAATATTTGAGTAATCAAATTTAAATTCATTTTAAAAACAATTATTAAATTATCCAGAAATTACAACTTAAAAGGCAGTATATACTCCATATAAAGATACAGCTTTATTTGGGAATTATTTTTTAGTGAATCCTAATTAATTGGATTCTTGTATTGAAGTTTCAAAGAAAATATTTGAAGAATATGGTAATAAGGTATCATCTGAAGAATTGTAAAGATCAAAACGAAGATTATTTATAGAATTATGTTAACATGAAACAGGAAATGATATCTCATAAGCTATAGCAAATTAAATACTTTATTTTGATAGAAGAGTTTATAGATAAGAAATTGCATAAAATTTAGCAAATGTGACAGAATTAGATATATAAAATTGTGTTAAAAATTGGATATTAGGAAAGTAACCATCATTAACAATATGGGGTAATATTGATCCAGTATTGAAAAAATATAAATTCGATGCAAGTTAAGTTGGAACACACTGATATCTGTACCATAAATTTAAATATATATTTTTTATTTTGATATTTTTTTTAATAATACTAATAATGATTATTATTAAATCATCTTTTTCTTGAACTTCTTTCTCTATCAACTGTTAATGTAACTGGTTTTAATTAAACAGCTCTTGCAATTAATTTCTAATCACTTTATTCTATGATTGTAGGTTTAATTTCAGCTGGTTTTACCTATTTAAATTAAACCTATGGAACAGCTATTTATCTAAATAATGTAAAAATAATAATTACATAGCACAAATTGTGGGTTATATAACTGTAGGTTTTATTTTGGGTTATTCAATTTCTTTCACTATAAGAGGAGGTACTTTGAGTGGACTTAAGGGCATTCCAATCTTTTATTCTAATTAGGATCTTGGATTATATGATTCTTCATCTAAAAATGCTTTGATCTTCTCTTTTGTAGATTTCTTTTTAGCCTTTATAGTAATGCGAATATCATTATATTTTTTGTTTTAGAAATAACTTATTATTATATAAATCCCATTAATACCTTATTATTTTCTTTTTAATATTTCCAGCAATCTCATAATCAGAAGTTTTAAAAATACCATACTTCAATCCTTAATCTATCAAATTAAATTAATTAATACATGTAAATAACTCCTCACTTCTTATGTTTTGTAAGGCTTCCAACTTTTCACTATTAAAATTTGCCGGCAAGAATCTCATTACAACAGTGATCTCATTTTTATTGATCTATTTATCAATATATTTTAGTTAAGCAATCTAGTTAATAATAAGTTAAATGATTACTTCTATATTATCACCAAATGCCTTCCTGTATTTATGAGATGAAGTCACTAAATTGTAATACACATACTAAGCTCCTTTGTCTTCTTTCATACGAATAATTATTGATAGCTTGCCTGCATAGCTGCCAAGCTAAACTCGTTTAAACTATATGAAGTGCTTATCCTTAAACCGCAATTCATAAAATTGTATACTATTCATCAAAAAATTCATTTAAGTCTAGATTGTCTATGGCTTCCTCATCGATATCCTATATTATTATTGTTTTTTATGATTCCCACTCTTGATCTACTCGATTGCTAATTATTATTTTCTTTATTACTTTTTCTAAAAAGGTTTAGGCTCCAATTTAATGACTTGATTGCATTCTGAATCAATTACTATTGAAAGAACATCTTCTACACTTAATCTTTTTTAACGTATCTATTCACACATAACACTAGATTCCCCTGAACTTTCATCATAAGATGAATCAGGTCGTAAATAACGTTGTTTCTCAATATTGTTTAGATTTTTTAATTGTGATCCAACACTCACTAATTTATTTCTATACATTCAAATAATATCAATACGCATTTTCAGATTGAATAGTGAATTCTGTCTAAAGTCCTTAATTTAGAAATTGATTCCTTCGAAAATCAACCAATTATTTTGTAAGTTGATACATTATTATTATTAATATCATAACTATTTTTAATAAACACCTTTCTACTCATTAAAATATTTCATTTATCTTAATTTATACAATCTATAACTTCCATATATGCAATACACTACAATATAATATAAAGTTACCTAAAGCCAAAACTCCAACTAAAAATATTCCAGCTCCAATCCATAACCAATGTTCATTTCTAGAAGTAAGAATTGGATATTAAATTTGGATATCAATCACCTTTTCTTCTTCATCATTTTCTAACTAATAGAACCAATATAATAACCTTTTATTCCTAATTCATATATTCCTGATTTATGATATACTTAAGGATAGCATATTAATTCAGGATTAAATGTTGAATACATAACCTAATACAAATACTATCGACTCAAAACATAATTATTGTTCTTTCCAATAATCAAATCAATTATTTACATAGGATTTGCCATTAAATTATAACTAAAATCAATATTCTTAAGTATTACAGTTCTATTTAATCATCCTCTTATTCAAAAACTCCAAAATTACTAATACTAATAATTATATCTTGCTTATGGAGATTATACAAATTTTTTATATTCCTAATCTCATACACATTTTCTGAACCATCATATTTCATTAATTGATATGAAGTTGCTAAGTAAATATCTTCATTCTCTGTCATTAAAATTGAAGTAGGATTTTCGTACAATCTTTTAAGTATTACTTTCCTATTATAAACAAATTAATCAAGGACAAATTTATAAATATAAATAACACTTGTTTAATTTTAAGATGCTAAAACCACAAGATTTTTGTTATTTATTATTCTAAATACTTCGATTGAAGTAGTATTAATAGAATCTATTATTTCATTAAAATTAAAAAACAATTCTTTTCCTTTTAACACAATGTACTTGTCCTAAAAAATTTAAATATCCTTGATATTGTCAAGTTAATATTCAGTTACGTTCTCTAAGAATTAATTAATTATTACATAAATTCTGTATTACATATAAATGTTGAGTGTCAAAACAATAAATTGCAACACTTTAAGTATTAGATAACATTCTACAGTCTTTGGATTCAAATTTAGGTAAAGTTAATATAATATTCTATTCTTCTTTTAATATTTATCCTTTGGAATTAAGTATTATAATAGTGTCATTTTCTACTTTTGTGAAAGCAATCGCATCAGTTTAAAATTCAGTTTTGCTCAAAATATTTTCCACAATTTTTCCTTATTATGCATAACAAAATTATGTGGCTTCTCTGCTCAATGTAAGTTTAGTTCCTAAATATTTATAAATTCATTACCTGGTGAATAGATTTAAGAATAATATTCAAGGGTTTCTAATTCGAGAGATTAAGTATAAGCGGTCAAAAAAAATGGAATTGCAATTAAAAATTACATAAAATTAATTCATGTTTTTGAGAATTGGAAAGCAATACCAATTTAGTCAAATAGGAAGAATTAAATAAAGAAAAAGAAGCCATATTAAGTACTTTTCTAAACCTATCATTGAGGTATGAATTATGAATTTTTATTTAGGGTCAATATGGTGTAGTTCCAGCTAGAGCAGTACCATCACATATTCAAAGACCAAGTTATATAAGTATGAGAAACAATTAAGTATAATAGGTGAGACAAAGCCTATCTATGGGATATATGAAGGAGCACCTGTAGTTCATAATTAAGATATGATCCAAAGTAAAAAAGTATGATTTAAAAATAGAATTAAGAAAAGCAGCTTAAATAGCAGCATAAACTGCTTATGTGGCTCAAAAATCAGTCAAATTAGGAATGACAACAGATGATTTGGATAAGATAGTTCATGAATTCATAATTTCACAAAATGCATATCCTTCTCCAATAGGATTTATGGGATTTCCTAAGAGTGTTTGTACATCTGTGAATGAAGTGTGTTGTCACGGAATACCTAATCTTAGACCTTTAAATGGTGGAGATTCCTTAAATATCGATGTGACTATATTTTATGATGGAGTACATGGAGATACAAGTGTTATGGCATAGGTTCCTGAAATGAATCCAGAAATTACTAAATTAATAGATACAACTCAAAAAGTTATAAATTATTTCCACAAATAGAATAGGCTCTTTATGAAGCGATTAAAATATGTAAGCCAGGATAGAAATTCAGTAAAATTGGAGATATCATTGAAGAAGTTGCTGGTGATGAAGGATTTACTGTTTGTGAATTATTTACAGGACATGGGATAGGTGAATTGATGCATATGCCTCCAACAATAATTCACAATTGTAATTAATATTTAATATATATATATAGTAAATGATTATCCAGGTGTAATGGTTCCAGGAAATGTATTTACAATAGAACCTATTCTTTTGATGCGTCATGATTAATATTTAATGTGGAAAGATAATTTTACTGTTGTTTCTCCAGATAATCCTAGTGGTATTGTTAACTATTTATAATGTTAGCTCAATGGGAACATATGATTTTAATAACTGAAAATGGATATGAAGTTTTGACAAAGAGAGAGGATGAGACTGGTATATGACTTATATTTTAATAATTATTTTAATGAAAGTGTCCCTATAAGATTTTGGCTTTCATTAACCCAATGCTCCTGAAGTTAATACACCTAGATCTTTAGAGGCTTGCAGAAGAGAAGGAATTAGTCCTAGTGAAATAGTTAAAGTTTCATTTGAAGAATATCAAAAAAAATATAGACTATCTAATTTGGATGCTAAAGGAATAGAGACATATTATAAACATTTTGAAGAGAAGAGGGAAGAAAAATATAGAGATCTTATTAAATAAAGACATATAGTTTTGGAAGATGAAAAGACAGGTAAAATAGTGTAACAATTATATTTAGGATTGTGGAGTCCTGATGGATTAGGTAAAAGTAAAATGATATCTAAATATTCCTAATAAGATGCTTCATCTTTAATTGAGAAAGAGAAGTAATAAATTGAAAAGATTAAGAAGAAATAACAAAAAGAGATTGAAAATATGCTAGAGTTCGAATTAAAATTATAAGAGATTAAGGAATAAAATGAAAAGAAGTTGTAAGATGAGAAGATTAAGTAGAAATAGAGAGAATTAGAATTGGAAAGGAAAAGAGCCTAATAGGAAGAAATCAAGAGATAGAAGGAGTTGCAGAAGTAATAAAAAAAGGAACAAGAAGAATTGGCATTGAAGGAAAGAATGAAATTGCTTGAATCTAAAGAATAAGAACGTATAAAATAAGAGGAATTAAAATAAAGATTAAGAGAAGAAGAAAACAAAAAGAAAGAGGAGGAAAAGAAGGCATAATAAGAAAAATTAAGGAAATTAAATGAGGAAAATATTAGGTTATAATTGGAAGCATTAGAAAAAAGAAAAAAAGAAATGGATGAGAAGGCTGAATAAAGGAAAAAAATGATGGAAGAACAAAAAGAAAAGAAAAAATAAGAAGCAGAAAAGGCAAGAATAGAAAATGAAGAAAGAATTAAATAAGCAAAAGAAAGAAATGAATAAGAAGTTCTAAGAGTTAAAGAAGATGTTGAAAAAAAATTATAAATTAGTGAATAAAAAAGATTATAATTTGAAGAAGAAAAAAGAAAAAAATTAGAATAATAAAAAATAGAAGCTGAATAACATGCAGAAATGATAAGAAAAGTTATTGAATAAAATGAATAAATGGAATTAGAGAAAAAAAAAGAGTATTTAAAAAAAATAGATGAAGCTGAAGAGAGAAGAAAGTAATTAGAAAAAGAATAAGAAAAAGAAAAAGAAAAAAAGAGATAAGAAGAACATGAAAAAGAATAATAAAGACATCAAGTATTATTATAAAATGAGTAAAGATAAAAAGATAGAATTGAAGAATTTTTGAAAAAGTTTTAAGAAAAAGATGATAATTTATAAAAAATATAATTTGAAAGATCTATTTAAATTACTGATAAAAGAAATTTAGATACATTAAAAAGAATTGATAAAAGAGATAATGTTGAAAGAATTATGAAAAAATAAGAATATGATAGAATGAAATTATAAGAAAAATTAAATGAAAAGATGGAAAGAGCTGATAAAATTTAAGAAGATTTAGAATAATTATTAATATAAAGATAAAATATGAGAAGAGAAATTGATAAACAAAAAAGAGATCTTTTATTAAAATTAGAGAAAATTAGAGAAGGAAAGATCCCTCCTTCTGAAATCTAAAAGTAATTAGGTATTACAACAACTGATTTAAAATCATCAACATAAGAAGAATAAAATTTTGCTAGAAAATCCTAATCTTAATCAATTAATAAAAATAATAATAAAAAATTAATGACTATAACTAAACCTTTTAGTACTGTTAGATCAACAAAAGCTTAAGATAAACTCCCTGAAATTAATTCATCATCCCCATAATTATAAGAAACATTGAATAATTAAACAAAACCTTTAGAATAAACATAATTACAATAATAATAACCAGAATAACAATAATGTAATAATATATTATTATAGTTAAGAATAAAAAAAATCTCCAAAAAGAATTAAAAAGTAAGAAATAGTCTAATCAAAACCAGCTGAGCCACCAAGTCCAGAAGTGTTATTTGAGTTAAATTAAATAATTTAAAGATAAAACTAGGAGATAATGAGAGTCTTTATGGAAGAATAAGCAAATGAAAATAGAAGAGATGATAAATTGAGAAATTGTAAATCTGAAAATAGAGCAAAATTAGAAAAACTTTAAAGTTTAGAAAGATAGAAAGCTTAATAAAGAATTCAAAAGCTTTAAGAATAGCACTAATACGAATAATAATAATTTAAATTAGCTCACAATCTAATAGATTGATTTTATTTAATATTTTAGTGGGGAAAATTAATAAATTACTTTTTTTTAATTAATATTTAAACATTCAATATTTAAAAACTTAAATATTATTCATTCATCATAGCACTAATTTTTTTTCGAAATTAATTTTTCCTAAAACTCGTCTAAAATGAAAATTTTAAATAATTCTTATTAAAATCTTAAAATTAAGTAATTTGTACTTTGATTTCCAAAGATGGCTATTTAATAATATCTAAGATTGATACAATTCTATGTCAATACTATTTAATAATATATTTTTTGTTACAATTAAATAATATTAATTGATAAATTATGGATATCTTAAATAGATTAGAATTAGTTTCATTTCAGAATATAAAAATTATTTGGAATTAAGGCATTCTAATTATAATTTTTATTGTTTTCTTTTAAAAAATATCTAAATCAAAAGTTTGAAACTGCTTTTCTTTGATATGGATTGATATTTTTGGTAATAAAAAGTGGTTTTTACATTTTATTAATTCAACTTACATTATTTCTTTATCCTTTTTATAAAAATTAAATTAACAATAAATCAGATGAGTTTGTGATATTAATTTAATTAAATGGGTAGTGCTTGTTAAAGTTTATAGATTGCATCTAAACAAAAGTAAAATAATTGTGGTGCAGAAAGTGAGTGCAATTCAATCAAAAGGGCAATTTTTGAGCATCCAAGATAAATTCTAGATTCTGTGAGTTCAATTTCCTCATATTCTGATCAATATTCTTCTCGCCCTTTGCAAACTGTTGGTTAAATTAAAACATAAGATTGGATTTACTTAAATAAGAGTGATAATAATAACTAAACGACAGGAAGAGTTAATAGGAGTTTAAATGAAAATAGCTTAAGTCCACTTAAGAAGGAATATCAAAATAATTTTTCTGATTTGTCTGTAGAACTGATTGCTGAGGATTAGGTATAATTGATAATCCCGACCAAATTTAAAAGGTCTTTGATAAGAAGAAGAGTAACTTCTAAGGTAGATTTATTGAATAAGGTGAAATAAATGAAATATCAAGAAAAATTTAAAAGAAGAAAAACTTGAAGATTATTTTTTGCATTTTTTAATAATTCAATCTCTCTTAATAAAATGATGTGTTATTTATTACTACACTTTTTTTTATCTGATCAATCCAAAGTACAATTCTGGATAAATAATTAAACCAAATCCAAAGAAACTTATAAAACTTGTTTAAAGGGGTCTTGATTTAATTCCTTTTACTGCTACACCAATAGCTAAATTAACAACTGAAAGTCCAACTAAAACATTAAATCTTGACTCAGGCTTTAAGTTAGTCACAATATCTGTCTTAAGTCCTTAGCTGGATCAATAAAATTACTTGTTAATTCCTCTCCAAATTCATTTAGTGGTTGATTAATTAAGTCAAAATAACCCATAATTAATTATAATAATGAAATATTTATTATTCAAAATGAGTCTATGATTATTTATTTGAGTTAAATTCTTATAAAAAATGTATGAAAAGTATTAAAGAATATTTTTTTTTATTTTTTTTTTTTGAATTCCAAGTACTTGTATATTAATCATAAATTTTTAATAAAAACAATCAGAATTTTAATCAAAAAAAAAGTTAATTATTAATTTATTAACGGAAAAATATGAATAAAACAAGATCAAGTTTTGCTACTTTAAGAACAAAAACACAAATTAATTTAGCTAGCTAAGGAAGCCTTCCTTGTCCATCACATCCTTCTTTTAACATCTCTCATGTTTGTTTATGTACAACTTGTACACAATCAATATCATTTTGTTCTGAATGTCTTTTTGAAACTTAGCATTAACAACATTTGGCTAAACATAAAGAACATATAATTGGATGGAATGATTTAATGATTCTTTGTAGAAGGTAAAGTGTATCAGGTAGATTGGGAGACGAACCTTAAAAAGAATTGAATTAAATAGTACTTTCTACCTAAGCTCATCAAGCTAGCTTTAAAACATATATTAAGAATTAGGAATAATTGATTAATAATGATTTTGATGGATTAATAACTAAATTTACAGAAATGATTAATAAAGTTAAAGCTGAATTTATGGCTCCATATAAAAATTATTTATAAGATCTTCTGGATATGGGAACTATATTAGAAAAATTAGTATCTGATTATTATTTAGAGAAAAATAAGGATTACAATAATGATTATGATAATTTCTTAAGTGAAGTAAGTAAATTATAAGATCAGTAAACTTCTAATAAGAAAAGTGATTAAAATTAATTTAATCTTAGAAAATTAATGTAGAATATAATACCATTAGTTAGTAAGGCAAATGGTCAGTTTTAAAGAGCATTATAATAATAAAATTTAAATGTTGAAGAAGGAGAGTCTCAAAAATCTGGATATTCATTATTCAGTAATATGGCATTGAAATAGAGTGATAATTAAGTATTAAATGATTTAGTTAATGATTATAAAGTATTGCTTAACAGTAGACCATGTTATAAAAATTAAGGATTGGCGTAATAAACATATAATGGAATGTAAGAATTAATAGAAAAATGTTATCACTCTTTGACATAAGTAGATTTTATGTCTCCAGGCTACAAAAGTTAAATGATTAAGATGAACAAAGAAAATATAAGTTTAAAGCAATAATTAGCATCTCCTAAAGGTACAAAATACTTGGAAACTATAATTAAAGAATAAAGCACTAAAACATTAAAATAGTTAACTAAATTAGAAGAAGATGAAGATGAAATAAAAGAAATGTAATTAAAACATAGATTGAGATAAACTACTTAATTAATCATATCTGATCCAATAACATCAATATCATTTGTAAAAACAATCAAGACTACTCATAAATAAGGTATTAATTGTATGGTACAATTTGATGATGATTTTATTGCTACAGGTTCAAATGATAGAACAGTCAAAATATATAGATACAGGGTTTATGAATTATTTAAGGAAATATAATTTAAGAGTGATGTCACATCATTGGCTGTTTAGATAAGAAAGGATGGTTCTTCTTTTTTGATTGTTGGATTATTCAAAGATATTTGTATTTTGAATTAAGGATTCGAAGTACTTAAGTAAATTGATAGAATTCATAATGGTTAAATCAATTCTATTGTATGTTTAGAAGATGCCACTACTATATTTAGTTGTGCATAAGGTGATAATAGATTATTATAATGGAATACTTAGAATGATTAATAAAAAAAATACTTTGAACATAGAGATTCTATTACATGTATGACATTACTTGGAGATTAATATATTGCATCTGGTGGAAAGGATAGAAACATTAAAGTATATAGATAAACATTAACAAATAATGTTTTTGAAAAATTATAATTGTCTATGAGTTTGTCTGATGCTCATCCAACAGAGGTTACTAGTTTAGCTTATGGTGGAGGAAGTATTCTTTATAGTAGTAGTGCTTCAGGTGAACTTAAGGTTTGGGA
This sequence comes from Paramecium pentaurelia, assembly GCA_905183005.1. Lineage (NCBI taxonomy): Eukaryota > Ciliophora > Oligohymenophorea > Peniculida > Parameciidae > Paramecium > Paramecium pentaurelia. The sequence goes on along the minus strand of CAJJDO010000019.1, from coordinate 151,171 downwards.
TTTTATGGATGGAACATTAATAAAACAAGTTAAAAATTATGCTGGATGGTGTTTTAGAATAATAAACTTTTAAATAGAAGAGGAATAGACTCCATAATAGAAGACATAGCTATAAACAACAATTCCATTATGTGGATCGCCAAGAAGAAAGAAGTAACCATAAAATGAATATGAATGCATAAAGAATTGCTTCATTGGTACTGTAAGTTTTGATGGTACTTTTAAAGTATTTAATGGCAAAACTCTATTGAATGATAAGTATTTAATTATAATTATGTAATTAGTCCATAACCTATGATCACAACCCAACTGAAATCTTTACACGATTGTCATCCATTTGGAGGAGTATTGGCTATTAGAGATAGTATCACTGATAAGATTGATATATTGAGTAGTGGAAATAAGAATGATTGCAATATCTAGTTGTATAGTTTAGCATAATCATGAGTCATTTTATATTATATACTAAGTTTACACAATTTTAATTAAATTTTTATGAGAAAGATATTATCCTCAGCAATTGCAATAAGTCTTAGACGTACTCCATTAGTAGTTCCAAAACGTACCTAACGTTTAGCTGCTACTTTAATCTCTCTTCCACTAATAAGATATGGTTTTTAAGTATTACATGCAAAATAAACTAGACACTAAATCTTAATGATGCATATGAAGTTTCAATAGAAGATAATTTAAATGAAGGTGAAATGAGAGAAGTATAAGTTGGTCCAAAAAAAGAAGATGCTGTTTTAGTATGCAAAGTTGATGGACAGATCTATTGTGTTTCTAATTCATGTCCACATGTAGGAGCTCCACTTTCGGCTGGTTTCTTAGTTGGTGATAAAGTCAAATGTCCATTTCATAATGCCAGTTTTTCAGTTAAAGATGGTGTTCATGAAGAAGGACCAATGTTTAGAGGATTATAAACATTCCCTGTCAAATAAGAAAATGGATAATTAGTTATAAGAGTAGAAAAATAATTATTAAATGCTCCAAGAACATTAAACATGGTAACAAAAGGTGATGATCCAACACATGTAGTGATTGTTGGTGGAGGGTATAATTATTGATTAAATATATAAGAGTATCTGGTTAGAGTGCAGCTGAGACACTTCGTTAGGCTGGATTTAGAGGAAGAATTACTATTATTACAGCTGAGGATTCATTACCTTATGATAGAACTCCAATGAGCAAGATGACATTTATGGTTAAATAATAGGGTTTGTAAATTAGACCCTAATCATTTTATGAATAGTATGGAATAGATGTAATGACTAATACTACAGTTGACTCTATTGATATTAATAATTAAGATGTTGTTGTTGGATAAGAGAAAATTCATTATGATAAATTATTATTGGCAACAGGTGGTACTGCTCGTAGACCTCAATTAGATGGAGTTAATTTAGGAAATGTACACACTTTAAGATAATTCAATGATTTATAATCAATAAGAGATAAAGCAAAAACAGCAAAAAATATAGTAGTTGTAGGTGCTTCATTTATTGGAATGGAGACAGCTTCAGCTATTAAAAAAGAATTAAAAGATTAAGTCAATATTATAGTTGTAGACAGTACAACAGTTCCATTTGAGAGAGTTCTTGGTAAAGAAGTAGGAGGATCTCTTTAAAAATTACATGAAGCTAATGGAGTTGAATTTGAATTGAATGCAGGAGTCAAAAGAATTGGTGGAGTTGGTTAAGTATAAAGAGTTGATTTATTAAATGGAAAATCATTATAAGCAGATTTAGTTATTTTAGGAACAGGAATTCAACCAAATAATAAACTTGCTAAAGATTAATTAAAAATATCACCAAATGGTGGTATTGAAACAGATGTGTTCTTGAAAGCTGCCAAGAATGTTTATGCATCAGGTGATATATCAAGTTATCCATATTGGGTTACTGGTGAACATGTTAGAATTGAACATTAAAATGAAGCTGTTAGATAAGGGTAAGATATTTGATTAATTTTAGATATGTTGCTGCTTTGAATATTTTAGGTAGACCAACTCCTTTGACAGATGTACCATTCTTTTGGACAAGATAATGGGATAGAACCTTAGCATATAGTGGAGTTGGATAAGGATTTGATGAAGTTATTGTGGATGGAGACTTAAGTCAATAAAAATTTGTTGCTTATTATGCTAGAAAAGGACGTGTTGTAGCTTCTGCTAGTATGAATACTCCTAATGTATGATATTTTTATTAATTTTAAAGGCTTAAATGATTATATCTGAAGCATTAAGATTGAATGTTATGCCAAGTGCTGAGGATTTAAAGGAAAAGAAAGTCAATTTAGATGATATTAAGAAGATTGTCTTAAGTAAAGGATCATCTTGCCATTGTAAACGTGCTGGATAATGCTAATCATAATTATGANATGAATAGTATGGAATAGATGTAATGACTAATACTACAGTTGACTCTATTGATATTAATAATTAAGATGTTGTTGTTGGATAAGAGAAAATTCATTATGATAAATTATTATTGGCAACAGGTGGTACTGCTCGTAGACCTCAATTAGATGGAGTTAATTTAGGAAATGTACACACTTTAAGATAATTCAATGATTTATAATCAATAAGAGATAAAGCAAAAACAGCAAAAAATATAGTAGTTGTAGGTGCTTCATTTATTGGAATGGAGACAGCTTCAGCTATTAAAAAAGAATTAAAAGATTAAGTCAATATAATAGTTGTAGACAGTACAACAGTTCCATTTGAAAGAGTTCTTGGTAAAGAAGTAGGAGGATCTCTATAAAAATTACATGAAGCTAATGGAGTTGAATTTGAATTGAATGCTGGAGTCAAAAGAATTGGTGGAGTTGGTTAAGTATAAAGAGTTGATTTATTAAATGGAAAATCATTATAAGCAGATTTAGTTATTTTAGGAACAGGAATTCAACCAAATAATAAACTTGCTAAAGATTAATTAAAAATATCACCAAATGGTGGTATTGAAACAGATGTGTTCTTGAAAGCTGCCAAGAATGTTTATGCATCAGGTGATATATCAAGTTATCCATATTGGGTTACTGGTGAACATGTTAGAATTGAACATTAAAATGAAGCTGTTAGATAAGGGTAAGATATTTGATTAATTTTAGATATGTTGCTGCTTTGAATATTTTAGGTAGACCAACTCCTTTGACAGATGTACCATTCTTTTGGACAAGATAATGGGATAGAACCTTAGCATATAGTGGAGTTGGATAAGGATTTGATGAAGTTATTGTGGATGGAGACTTAAGTCAATAAAAATTTGTTGCTTATTATGCTAGAAAAGGACGTGTTGTAGCTTCTGCGAGTATGAATACTCCTAATGTATGATATTTTTATTAATTTTAAAGGCTTAAATGATTATATCTGAAGCATTAAGATTGAATGTTATGCCAAGTGCTGAGGATTTAAAGGAAAAGAAAGTCAATTTAGATGATATTAAGAAGATTGTCTTAAGTAAAGGATCATCTTGCCATTGTAAACGTGCTGGATAATGCTAATCATAATTATGAGTATGAGGTTAATAAATAAATCCAAATTAATTAAAATAATAAAACGTGTTAATGAGACACATCATTCTCTTGTTGATCATACAATGCTTTGCTTCTAATATTGATGTTTAGATCTCATACATAGATGCCCCCTTGATCAACATACATTGGTGTAGTGATACAGTCTTAGCACTCACATCTAAAGGATCTGTGTATAGAAGCGATGATCGTGGTAGATAATGGACTAAAATGTCTGAGATATTTCATCGCAAGGCTCTCATATAACTTGAAGATTCGGATGAAAGAGTCGGAATTGTAAATAATTTGGTTCCAAGTCCTGTTGATAAATCCTTAGTGTTATTTACAGGAACAGATCAAATAGCTTGGATTTCCCTTGATTGTGGAAAAACCATAACAGCTGTCAATGCTGGAAAATAGTTGCGAGAATATCAATTTCATCCACTTGAAAAAGATTGGATTATTGCATCAGCATGGAAATAATGTGGATCTGATGAATTACTAGCAGGAACACCTTGTGTTTCTTATAAGGAACTTCTTTTAAGTTAAGACACAGGAATTACATGGCATTAAATAGCAACTTATGTAAATCAATTTACTTGGGGTGTCAAAAATAAAGAAATGGCTAAATATACTCCTAAGGAACGAATTCTAGCATCATTTGAACCATAGGGAAAAGGACATTAATCAATTAGCAGTTGGAATATGGATTATAATCTATATTATAGCGATGATTTTTTCCAAACTCGTACTTTAAGTGTCCCAGCAGGTTCTAGATTTATGCTTACAGAATCCTTCTTATTTGTTGCTAAAGTTACATCTTAAGTAACATAAGAAGTCAGTCTATATGTGAGTGGAACAGAATTAGGTTAATATAAATATAGTATAATTGATGCAGATTCTAAATTATTAGAGCATTCATATAGTATATTAGACACATCAGAAAATTAGGTTTTTATGGTTGTTAATCATCTCAAACCATCTTCTCCATTAGGAGTTATTTATATTAGTGATTCTACTGGTACTAGATATTCTAGATCCTTGGAGAATGTTTCAAGGTTGGAAAACAGTGCTGAATTTTATAGAGTCTAAGGATTGGAAGGCATTTATTTAGCTAATGTTTATGCTGAAGATTAAGCTAAGATATATACAAATTAAGTTTTTGAATCTATGGAAGAAGGCTTCTATGCTTAACAAAATGGATTTAAAGATGAAGATCTAAAGAAATATAAACAAACCAGGATTACTTTCGATAAAGGAGGATAATGGGTCCCTTTGAAGGTATTAATTAAATTTCTATCTTCATTAGCCTCCCACAGTTGATGCCGATGGAAAACCAATCAATTGCAATAAGTGCTAATTGCATTTGCATCTTAGTTAAGCATTTTATTAATTTGCACCTATTTACACTCAAACTAATTCCATTGGTATTATTGTAGCAACAGGTTCTATTGGAAAATATTTAAGTTATAGATAAGATTAAGTTCATACATATTTAAGTAGAGATGGAGGATTGACTTGGATTGAAATAAAAAAAGGATCTTATATTTATGAAATTAGTAATCATGGAGGATTAATTGTTATGGCTAAAGATTAAGAAACAACTAATTAGATTGTATATTCTTGGAATGGTGGTATGGAATGGACTCCATTCAATATATTAGATTAGAGGGCAGAAATCTAAAATATAATTACTGAACCTTAAAATAAAGGAACTAGATTTATAGCTTATGGTGCCATTTAATTAGAATCTAATGGTATAAGAACTGAATAGGGATTATTGGCAACTATAGATTTAGATGAATTACATCAAAGAAATTGTATTGGATAAGAAAAAGCAGGTGAAATTGGAAGTGATTATGAATTATGGACACCTTCTGGTCTAGTTAATCCTGAATGTTTATTTGGCAAAAAGGTTACTTATATGAGAAAACGTAGAGAAGCTGCTTGTTACAATCCTGAATAATTGGAAAGAATTATTAGTGTTACTCCATGTTAATGCTCATAAGAAGATTACGAATGCGATTTAGGATTTGTTATGAATAATTAATAATGTATTCCAATAAATGGTACTTTAAATATTGATCCACCTGCTGACTGTGATGGATATTATACAGTTTCTAGTGGATATAGAAAAATTGCAGGAGATATTTGTGAAGGGGGAGTTGAACATATTTCAATGAGATTCAGTTGTCCTAATAATAAGAATTGGATATATGATTGGTTAGTAATTGGAGGAATTTTATTTGGATTATATTGGGTTTATAATAATCAAGAGAAAGTGAAAGAATATTTTGCTAGAACAGAAATGCGTGAAATACCATAATCTAAATAAGAAGTAATAAATATTATCATTTAAAATTAGATGTTGATCCAATAGATTTAATAAAGATAACCGAAATAATAATAACAATAATAATAATAATAACAATATTAACCAATAGATTTAGAATAGAATGAATAATAAGATTAAAAGTTCGATGAAGATTTGATAGAAAAAGATGATGATATATAAATAGAAGATGAAACAGCTCATGAGTTGATTTGAATATTTGGGTATAAATTAATTTAATGACTATTAATGGATTATTGATACCTAGTAAATTTATTCTAGTTTCTTGCCATTTCATAACATCGCTAATGGCTTATTATGGAGCTGTATCCAACTCCTCATCTATTAGAAAGAAAACATCTTGGCTAATTTTCAAACCAAAACATATGACACCACTTCTGATACATACACTTCAGCATATAATTCTATTGTCTCATGTATCATACTGGGATTGATTGGCCTTGGTATAGAAATGATATTCATAATAACTGGAATTACTATGTTTTATGATACCAGCAATTTTTTAAGTAAAAGTAATTAAACTTCAATAAGTTATATGTTTACATGCAGTTGGCATAATAATTTACAGCGAGTTTATTATAGGAGCATGGCCTTATTATGAATTATGGTATTATTGGGCAGCATTTATGTAAAAATATTCAAAATGGATTTATAGTTTGTTACCAGTTTTATTAGAGATAGTGGCAACCTGTTTTGGGAATATTCTTTACGGAACAGCTTTCAAAAGAAGATTATCAAGAAAAGGGAATTGATCATATATGATTATTAAATATCTATGAAATGGAATCACAATTATATATCTAATAAATATTTAAATGTAAAATCAACAACATCTCATCAGAGAAATTTATCTAAAGGATAAATCAAATTCATTCCTAAGACAATAATGGGTTTAAGTCTTTGATTCATTATTACCATTACAATAAACAACTTTAATTGTTGATACACTTTAGGAAATTGACACACTTAAATTTATAAAAGAATTATTGTCTAAAAATCATGCAATCACAGTGATTTCAGACATAGTTGAAGCTAATTATAATTGGTGTAATTTGGTCAATTAAAACTTTGAAATTATAGTTGCAGATCTACGTACAGAGACTAAATTGAATTCATATTAATATATTGGAATAAAATGGGTATGTATAAATATTATGATTAGTTATTAACAACAAAATCTTAATTGGTGATTATAACAAATGACTTAATATCTGAGCACTTAATTAATTATTTTAATATAGATTATGATAACATTATTGAAATTCCTTACTTACAAACTTAATAAGATGAATTATTTTTAAGTATACCTTACAATTAAAAATTGACATATGTTTTGTAATAGATTAAAAACTCTAATTCAGAGATTGATAGGGATATAGTTGTTTATTGTGAATCATTATATCAAATGGATTAAATATTTTAAGCAATCTATTTTCATAATTAATTATCACAATCAGAAGAATTTGAAGTCCATCAAATAATACCATTCTAATAATATTATGAACAATTTGGTTAACAATTAATGGAAATGGTATATCCATAATAGAAGGGAAAAAGAAAGGTATTTTTGACATTAAATTATTAATAACTAAGAAAATATTTGTAAAATGTTTAATCAAAAATATCATTAATTATACATATGGGTTATTAAACTACAGTCAAAACATTTTTAGAAGAAATAAATAATGCCATTGTTTATAAATAATATAATCTAAGCAGACATGATATCATCATTCGTAACAGAATTAGTTATTATCCTAAAATTATTTATTTATTTGGATTTGATGAATTTAAAGATTTATAAGAACATAAATTAATTTTTGATGAAGAATTCACTTTTAATCCATAAAATACTAAATTTTATGCTTAATAATTCAATATTTAAATTGATTAATTGTAAAATGTAGTTGACTCAGAATATAGTTCATTATAAAACTATATTCCATTAATATATTATGAACCATTATTGGAAGCAGAAAATGAAACTTTTCATTATTATAGTAGTGTTATATCTACACTATTGACAGATGGTGAAATACTATCAGAAGGTAATGTTGAAAGTAAAAAGAATCCATTTAAAAGTTTTTAAATTCATCAATAGAGAGAATCAATAATAAGATCAAATCATTATTGGTCTAAAATGGGAGATATTACTTCATGGATTTAATTAATAAATAAATTTATTATTTTTATTGAAGATATCAATTCTAAAGATGATGAAAAAGAATAAGAGAATTCTAAAAATGAATTAATAAAATGGTGTAGATTATAGAATATCAATATTCCAAAAATTATATTGATTCTAGCTTATAATGAATATATAATTGATTTAACTTAAAAATATGTATTAATGTCTCATTATTTAGGTATCTGAATATTCAGTCATTAATAAATGTTGTTCACTTGATTAATTAAAATTGAATAGAACTGTATCTTTAAAGAAACAATAATCAATGCCAGAACATTCTGAGGACATATAAGCATGTTTATTAAGACTATTTTATAAAGGTTTAAGTATCTTTAGTGGTCATAAGAGTGCTGGTTACTATAATTATGTTACCAACTAGAAATTTAAATTATGCTATAACAATCTAATGGCCATAGTTGGAGACTTTCCTTTAACTTGTATAATTATGGCATTGTTGTAAAAGAATCAATAATATGAAATTAAATATTCTACTAAAATAGATGACATTATGATACCATAATTGGCTCCTAAAGAATTTGTTAAAGAATACAAACTATAATTTATATAGCGATAATCCTTGCATTTGAATGAAATAAACTTTAATGGAATAGGTCAAGTTCTGTTTAATGAATTATGGAAACATTAATCAGGTCCTCAATTATCTTAGGATTGTATCTTACAACCTAATATTGAAATGAATTGTATTACAGTTTTATATGATCCTAATGTGGCTAAAAAGGAAATTATAGAATAGGAATTGAATAGTAAAATTAAAGAATTGTAAAATTTTTATAGACATTAAGTCAAAGAAATACCATATGAGAATGATTCTAAATTTATAATGCAAGCGTATAAATATATAATTAATATAATAGTGGTGGAAGTATGAAGGATTGGATTGAAAAAAGTGCTTATAAGACTTTCTTTATAGAAGGTTTACCTTTAGATATAACATAAGAATTGCTTCAAGAATTCTTGCCTGAAGTGATAATTTCAGAAATGAAATTGTATAAAGAAGGTGATAAAATCACAGCCAGAATATCACTTTAAGATCATGATGATTTACTTTTTTGTTTAGAAAATATTAAAGAATACAAAGATAATTAATTGAAGGTTTATACTCAACAAGATCAATTTGAACATAGTGAAGAAAAACTACTTTTCAATGAACATTATAAAATAATTATCACTTGGAATTTGCATTTAAACAAAGGTACTGCTATAGTTAAATTGAATACACCATATATCTTTAATTCTGAAGACTTTGAAACTATCTAACATCTAACATGCAAAATGAATCTTAAGAGTGTTTATGAGGATGAATAATCAGTTATGTCTGATTTAAAATAACAATACAAAGATATTGATATCAAATCAATTTTGATAGATAAATAATTAAGATATGAAAATAATGGAGATCTCTAATTAGAAATACAAAAACTATTATCAAATATTTCTCAAGATTAATATAAAATTGAATCAATTACTAAATAAAATTGTAAAAGAATTTTGACACTTATAGTTTATGATAGAAATATTATGGAATAATTTATTCTCTTAGATAATCAAATTAAATAATTTAGAGGATTAAAGGTCTAATTAAATGTAAAACCTGTTTATTATCATGACTATGAAGGACCTATTGAAATGAAATAAATAGTAGAGGAAATCTTTGATGAAAAGAACATTAAACTTGGTTAATATACTATTTCAAGTGATGACGAATTTAAAAGAGTGAAAGTTACTATTTAATGTTGGAGTAAATAAGATCATGAATAATTGAATAAAGAAATTTAAGATGCATTCACTCCAAAAATCATTAAATCCTCATAAGATTTTGATATCACAGTTATATTCAGTTCATCTGGTACAAGATTCCTTAAATACTAAGAAGAATCTTTATAAATTCTAATTAGATAAGATTTTATTAATAATCAATTATTTGTTAATAGCTCTTTTATTAAATACAATTAATTAGTTAAAGCTATTAAAGAATTTATTTCAGATTGCTCAAAAAGTATAATATAAATTCCAAAGAATTGTATAAGATTAATAATGGGTAATGATTCTTAAGGACTCAACGAAATAAAGAAGAACTTCGACTTGAAGAATGTTAAATTCAATAGTATTTCAGGTGAATTACAATTATTTGGTGATTAGAAGAATCTAGATGCAGCTATCATATCAATTAGTGAAATTATGTCTTCATAATAATAATAAGATAAACCTATCAATGCATTAACTTGTAATTATTGTTTTGATAATATGAAAAATGGATATATGTTATAAGGTTGTGGACATAAGTTTTGTCTATAATGTATAATGTTTAGCATTCAAAATTCATTAGGAGATATGACTTAATTACCAATTAAATGTCCATAATGTAATCAAGGTATACTTTTAGCTGATTTGTATATTTTAATTGATGAACCAAGTTGGGAAAAATTAATAAAACTATCTATTAACAAATGTAATTAATTTATTATAATATTATTAGATTTATAGGATCATGCAGCATAAATTGCTTTTTGTTTGACTCCAAATTGTCCAATTATTCATTTCTAAAAGATACCAAGATATACATGTAAAAAGTGTTAAAAACAATATTGTAATTCATGCAGAGTATATATATTTATTTATTATTCTATAGACAGCATATCATTTTGGATAAACATGTAGAGAATTCAAAGCTGGTAATGAAGATTCTATTAATATATATATGAAAAAGAATGATGTAAGAAGATGTCCTCATTGCAAAATATTGATATAAAGAATAGATGGTTGTTATAGAGTTACTTGTACAGGATGCAAAAAGAGTATTTGCTGGAAAAATAAAGCAGATGGTAAACCATGTATGGAGATCTTTGAGACATCTTCAGAATGTTATTCACATTTAACTAAAGAACATGGTGGATATTGGTGATATGACCAAAAATATATATATATTTATAGATCAATTTATTTATTTCAAGTTTCATTTTATTTTAGTTTAATAATTAAACTATTTAATTATATGATATATATAAAACACAATTTGTTTTATAATTTAGAATATAATGAATAATTTAATAAATTATTATATTCCTATTGAGATGGATTGAATTCTATAGTTTAATACTTTCTAAAAACAATAATAAATTATATTATTTCATTAAATAAAAGACCAATCAGACATTCTTTAATTAGATTGGGATTAATCAATAAATTTCATCTAAAAATATAATTAAATAATTACATCAATTGTTTCTTTAACCCATTATTTAGTATTATCCTTTTCTATAAAAGGACCATCTTATACTCTGTTGTAGATATCATCCCAATTGATATTTTTAAAGAAAACATGTTTCTTTATTTCCTCTGCATCAGCTTTAGCTCCTAATCTTTAAGATGGATCTCTGACTAATAATGATCTAATTAAATCTTTTGCTTCTTCACTCATAGTTCTTGGAATTCTTAGTACTCCTTTTTTAATATTCTCAAATAACATTTCTCTATCTTAATTATAATATGGTGGCATTCCTACAATCATTTCATAAAGAAGGACTCCTACTAAATACCAATCAATTGTTCTTGAATGGCCCCTTTTCATGAGAACTTCAGGAGCAAGATATGCAATTGAACCACAAAAACTCTTAGTAAGATTATCATAAACCCCTTCTTTTGATAATCCAAAATCTGTTAATTTTGCATGTCCTTTAGTATCCAATACAACATTGTCAGGTTTAAGATCTCTAAAAATGATACAATTTTTATGTAATGTTTCTAAAGCTAAAATCACTTCACATATATAAAATCTAGCCACATCTTCACTAAGTTTAACTTATTTAGTTAATAATTATCCTAAATCACCTCCTGGACAAAAATCTAAAACCATAAATAATTTTGATGAATTTTGAAATGCTGCATGTAATCTAACAATAAATGGATGTTTCATAACACTAAGAACATTCTTTTCTGTTTAAGCATATCTAGTTAAATTTTTAGTAAAAACCCTTTCTTTACAAAGAGTTTTAATAGCAAATTATTCTCCATCTTATTTTCTTGTAGCAAAATATACTTCTCCAAAGCTTCCCTTCCCAAGTAATTTATGAAATACATAACCATCTGGTGAAGAAGCCTATTAATTTATAATTTATATACATTAACATTAATATCTACAAATTAAGGTACAGGTTATGGAATACTTATTTATTTCTATTTCATAGTTTCTTATGATTATTTCAATATTTCCATTTTTGATAACTCATTAACTTTTCCTAATAGTCTTTCAATATGATCAGCCCTAGAGTTTCTTACTATTTATCCACCTATCTATGATCTTGATTGATATCCTTCAGTATTAGGAACATACTTTTAAAGAATCATCCTAACTTCTGATGACATAGTCACATCTAATGGAGTCTTTTAATGAGAATTCTTTAAAGTTGCTAATTTGAATAATGATACTAAATAAATACCATCTGCTCCATTTTTCAATAAACATTCTACAATTTAAGTTTCTCCAAATTCTGAACTTATATGCAAAGGAGTATTTAAATCAGAATCCTAACAATTCAAATCAACTTTATGCTATAAAAGTATTTAGACTATTTCCAGACTTCTTCTTAAACATGCAAGATGTAAAGGAGTACTTTTCATTTAAGTACTTAAATTAGGGTTAGCTTTAGAATCTAGCAATAATTTAACTATTCCTACCCTTCTACTATTGATAGCATGATGTAAGGCTGTCCAATCATCTAATCCTTTACAATCTATATTTAATAATCCTATAAACTCTTAAAATTCTTCTCCAATAAGACTTGTAGTAGTTGATCCATTTGATTATTAAACTTATTTTTTTAAATCAATTTAATCTTTAAGTAATCTAGAAACAATATCTTCATCTCCTTTTTCACATGCATCATATAATTTTTCATTTATTTCTTCCATTTTTGTCCAAAAATTCTTCCATCTATTTTTCTTCGAATGTAAAGGTGTGTATTAATGTTATTCTATTTCTAATTCCCCAAAATTGTTAACACTATAAGTATCTCCAGTATCTAAATTTTTAATAAATTAACAGGGGTCAACATCTTCGTCATCAATATTTTTTTTCATTTAAATATAATTATAATTTTCAGGCTACAAATAGTAAAATGTATGTCTTTAGCTAGAACTTTATAATCTATATAATAATCTGAAAAATCATATGATATAATAACAAATATATACTCTATTTGTTAAATTTTATATTTCATTTATAAATGTCTGAGGATATAAAGTCTAGAGTCATGAATTATCTTAATTGTCCATATGGAGACATGCATGAAGGAGAATAACTTAACTTTGTTTGTCTTGAAACAACTTGTAAAGAAATGGGACTCATCTGTCCTGTTTGTAGAACTTAAAAACATTCTAAGCATAAAGTCATTCCATTAAAGATCTTTCTTGCAGATATTTATACTAATGTTAATGCTAAGTAAAATCAAAATTCATTGGAATCCTTACTTGAACAATTAGATTAAGTTCGTCTTAAAATGTTATCAAGTCTAAAAGATATAGTCTAAAAAATGGTTTTGTATGATTTTTATGTCTTATCAATAGACAAATAAAATTACTTGAAGATTAAATTAACTTAAGTCATAAGAATACAAAATAAAGATTATTGGAATAAAATCAAACATAAATGAATTTTCCTTAATTGTTTCAATAAATCTTAAATACACAATATAAGAATGTAGATTTATTAAAATAAGATGTACGTAAGATTATTGAAAATGTAAGTTAACAATAACCTGGAAAAATTGAAATCGATTTTAAACCTTAAAAACTGTTTGATTCCTATTCAAAAGCAGTAAAAAATTCTATAATTATCATTCTAGTCATAAGAAGCCATTAATTAATTATAAATGTTATTGACATCATTTAAATAATCAACTTAAAAAATATCTAAACCAATTGAAAAGTTTACTTTGCCAATTATTAATCATAATCAAATTAATTTCATATTTAGTTAAACTATGAAATCAACAACAATTAATGTACAAGATTTTAAAATAGCTACTCAATCTGTGCAATAAAATATTGAAAATAGATTTATTTTAATTGAACCTTCTATTTAAGATTCATGTAAAATTGCTTTTAAAATTTTACATTTAACTAATTTCATTGGTTTGGGGATAGCATTAAAAAATGTTCTTCAAGGAAAGAAGTACTCTTCAAATTAAATAAATTAGTCTGAGATTTGATTATTAAGCTATGGGACATGGCTCATATATGGCATCATCTAATGATCATGTATGGTCACATAATAAAAAGGAGGAAAATATGATATCTAAATCTTTTCCATTTGGAACTGGGGATATTATTATTATAGATGTCAATTTAGAAAATAAAGTATTTATATTAAATATCCATATAATAGATAGTAAAGTTTAAAAATAAAAATTCATTGAATGAACCAATATCACTAGCATTTGATATTCCAGAAAATGATGAAATTGTTTTTTGTGTTAATTTGGGTAGTGCAGGAGAAAGGGTAGAAATTTTAGATGATTGGGAGTGATTGTAATATATAAAAAATATTATTAATATATATAAATAAATTTCAATCAATTTTATTGATCATATATATCAAAAGGATGTAAATAAAATATTTTTAGATATTCTCAACAGATTAGGAAATAATTCTAATTATAATAATAATTATTATTATATAGTATAAATCAATAATCTAACAAAATATCATATCAAATATTTTGAAGATTCAAAAGAATAATGTTGATTTATTTAACTATTTTCAGATTAATTTTTACAATTAATTTCTTTATAAGAATTATAAGTATATTCAAAGAGCTTTATTTTTTTCTACTCCTTTTCTATATAACTTTAAAATAAATTTATTTTATGATTCCTTAAATTATTTAGAAAATCAGTGGATGTGTTACTTTTTCCATTTTCTTTTAAATTCTGAAATAACTTTTAGAAAATCATCTCATCTGTTATTATAAGTTACCCATCCTTGATTAAAAAGAGAAAATAGAAAAATCAATAATGAAATCATAAATTTTTAGTTTAGAAATGTTCTTATAAAAATAAAATTCTATTATATTATATTAAAAAATATGAATTTAAGTTATAAGTAATTAATTATCAAATTTACAAAGAGAGCAATGACCATCTGTATTCCATTTCATCAATGATTTATGATTAATCAGCTACTTCGCCTTACATCCATGGATGAGACTGAATTTCAGGAATCTATAATACAAAAATAAATATATAAATTACTGATAATCTCCGATTTGGATTAAAAGCCAAAAGTTTGACTATAATATCCTTTAATTCAGCTGAAAACTCGAACTAATGTTTTTCCCAAAACTTTCCTATTTATTATCTACATAATCAAATCAAATATTACCTATAGATAAACTAATAATTTGGATCACACTTAATATTAGCATTATGAAATGGACTAGATCCAGCACAAATTTAAAATAAAATAACTCCTAACTAAAACAAATCTGCCTCTACTGGATGATATGGCTGTCTAAGATATATCTCTGGGGCTGCAGTTTAAGGTGTCCCAACATAACTATAATCATAAAGATAATAAATTACTCATTCACTTTAATTCTTCTTCCTTATTCATCTAAATATTGAACAGCAAATCCAAAGTCACAAATCTTCAACTTATATTAATCATCTATTAATATATTTTCTAATTTTAAATCTCTATGAGCAATACCCATCTTATGAATCTTATCAATTACTATTAATTATATATATGAACTATTACTGAATATCATTTATTTAAAGAAACTTCTGGCTATGTTTTCTTCCAATCGTGATTATTATAAGTATTATAGTAAGTTTCCATACTTAGCATAATCCATCATTATACACCCTCTAAGTTGACTTTCTCTTATTCTAATAACTCCAGAAATGTGACTTAACTTGTTCATTATACGAATCTCATTCTCATATAGTTAATCTTACTAAGCCTTAAATACTTTCAGTGCCATTAATTCTCCAGATCTTGAAACTAATTATACACTAATTTTCAATTTAAAACAATACTCAGCTGAAAATCCACATCCTATATTACTTATTACACTGTATTCTTCCTCAATTGATGTTTAACACATATTGATAATAAAATTTATAATATTAGAAGATTAGGATTATAATGGCTAAATATTAATCAAATACAATAAACTCAGTAATTATTATATATTATAAGTTTATTCCCCTTATTTCTAATTATTTAAAAATATTCAACATAATATCAAACTCAATTTTTGTTACTATAAACCTTAATTTATAAACTCCACATATGTGAAAAATATTTATTATTAAATTTATTTAGAATACCCCTAATTCTATAATAAATTATGATATATTTTAATTGATTTTGCATTTGTAATAAATATTATAAGAAATAGTTTTCTATTGATACTGTGGTGTAGACGTTATCACTCGTTTTTTTACAATTTACGAGGCTGCCATTTCGAGACTGGCAGTGATCATGTTTTTATATTTAAATTTATTAAAATAATATATATACTAATATAAGCTTAAGATAGCTTAAAGTATTAAAATTTACAGATCATTTGTTGATTGAATAGTTTTGTTCTATTGTATGAAAAATATCAAAATAAAGGAATTCAACTTTGAAATATATTTGATTACCTATATATATCTTTATCTATCATAAACATTGTTTTTCTCATTTTGAAAGCTATGATACTTCTTAATTCAAACCCTCATGAATAAGGCTTTACTCTTTATTATGTTAAATTTAAATCTTTAAATTATTTGACTTTCTACATAATTTAACTTAATTTTTTCACTAAATTCTTTTTATAGTATTTCTGATATTAAGTTATAATTTTCCATCACCAGGAATAATTTGTCTAGATCTTAAATCCATGTGTTAAATTTCTTAAGCCTTAAAAGTAATCTATTAATATCTTAGAAAGATTGAATAAAGTATTTTTAATCTCATAATTTGAACTAAATAATAAAAATTATATCAATATATTCACCTATATAAACTTAAAATATAAAATCTAAATGAAGAATGTTTTAATTATTTATTAATATCATCCTTTTCTATTATATCTCTTATTGTAAAAATTAAAGATTTTAAATTTTACAGTATCATCATATTTAATTATTATATATCTATAAGTCTGTATATTTACTTTTAATTTATTATTTCTTTCTTATGAAGATTAAAGAATTTATAAGTAAGGGAATATTAAACTTATTCATTATAAAAACCTGTTTAATTTTTTGTATATATTTATACTAAATTTTTAAACATTAAAATATAATAATTTTCTTATTAATCATTTACAATAGAAGAGATAATTAAGAGTTAAAACTAATACTTATTAAGTAGTAAATAATTATTTATTTAAAAATTAAAATTTATATCTGAAATGGTATATTAAATCAATGTTTAATATCAAATAAAGTTGAAACGCTTTCCTTTTTCTAGACCCTATAAATAGCTTCTGCCAATAGAGGAGCTTAAATTAGCTAAATCAATTACCAACAGATAATCTACAGATTTTGTCACCTAATACTTCTTCTTGAGGTTTTGATGGAATGGTATTTGTAACTATGATCTAATCTAAGGAAGGACTTGAGAGATTTGTAAATGCTTTGCCAGAAAATAAGGCATGAGTTGCAAATGCAAAGACTCTATTGGCTCCTTGTTCTTTTAAGACTCTGGCAGCTTCAGAGAGTGTACCCTTTATGAATTTAGGATTAAATTTACTGCAGTATCAATCATATCATCAACTATAATACAATCCTTTCCTTTTACTTAACCAACTAAGTTCATGGATGCAATTTTTCCTGGTCCTTCTCTTTATTTAATAATCATAGCTAAATGTGATTGAATTCCAGGATGATGTTAATCAAATTATTCTTAAAATTTCTTTGCCCTATAAACACCACCTGCATCTGGTGAAATAATTGCAACATCTTTAAATTCATATTATTTTTAGAGTGATAAATAATTTTGAGCAACTAAGTTTGCTTCAAGATTATCAACAGGTACTCTAGGTCCAAAGAACCCTTGAATTTATCCGCAATGTAAATCAACAGATATAAGTCTATCAACCCCTACTGTTTCTAATAATCTAGCAACATCTGCAGCTGATATAGGAACTCTTGGTGCACATTTCCTATCCTAAAAATATAGTATAAAGGATACTTGTCTTGCGTATCCATAATATGGAACCACAACAATAATTTTTCTTGCTGATGCTCTTCTTAAAGCAGAAACTAATAATAATAATTCCATTAAATTATCATTAACAGGAGGTGAAGTTGATTGTATGATAAAAACATCTTTTCCTCTAATATTATCAAGAACCTATTTTATATATAATATCAACTTAAATTTGACATTCCCCATCTGCAAATCTTCCAATGGTGACACTACCTAATTTAATATTCAAATATTCAGCAATTTCTAATAATTATTGATAAAGAATAATACCTTCAGCCAACTCTTTATTAGAGTTACCAGATAAAATAATTGTATTTTTACTAAGTTAGATATAATAATATACTAAAAATCATCTTCAGGTTGTAATGCTCTTTTGAATGCTCTATTTAGGTTATCACCATATTATTTAATGTTAGGGTTAACCTATAAGCTTAGTCTCTATCTATAACAAATAGTTGATAATAATCCAACTAACATCAATTGTTTAGCATTATTTCGAAAGATATTATAATGTCTAAATGAGCTGAAAATCTTTGTAAACATAAAAAATAGATATTTTTAATTCCAAAATTTGTCACCTTTAAACAATTAATAAGATGTCACTTTTATAGATATGATTAAAACATATTAGATAATAAATTTTTAGAATTAAGAGTATTATCATCAATAATTACATAAATTAATTATAAGTTTGATAAAATAAAATAATATAAAAACTCTTATTTAAATATATTGATTTTTGAAATGATTGATGATTAAGATAAACAATAAGAAGATGATTGCATGAATTAATATTGTCGAAATGAATAAACATAAGTTTGGCCAGCTAAATTCAGCAATTAAACTCTGTATTTCTGTTAAGAATGTTTAAATTTATATAATGAAAAAAAGTGCTGTTATTTTTGTGCATAAGTATATTTTAAATCAAAATTAAGGTCTATTCTGAAGACAATTAAAATTTTTTGGATGGTCAAAAATGGATTGGTTGTGATCAAGATGGATGTGAAAAATGGGTATAATATTTATATATAGTAGTTTAGACTCATTTATAATGTGAATCAAAAAATGGAATTTCCTAAATTGACATATTAGTGGAAGATACTAAATATAAATATATTTGTCCATGGTGTAGAATCGAAGATTAAAAATAAAGATTTTTAAAAGCTCCTTGCCGAATAATGAATAAAAAAGCTCTTAAGTATTTAGAAAAGATGAATCGAAGATAGTCTAATACAAATGAATAGCCATAACATAATAATTAATCTAATGTGCCATAATTTTATTATTGTCCATCTGCTTCAAGTAAATAATCTTATCTTGAAGAATTGCTTAAGAAAAATGGTAGATTTAGTAAATAATATTATAGGTGGGTTTTGCTAATAAGTTACATAAGAGGAAATCTAAGTAGATCTTTAAAAAATGATATCTTTAATGAAATAATGAATACATATATATATACTTATTTTATATTATTACTCATATATTCAATCAGTTGATGAAGCAAGAAACTATTAAGAATTTCCATATCTGCTCTATTAATGAAGATGAGGTGGAATTTCAATATACCCTTCGAGTTTAGTTAAGTTTAGGAGATGAAAATGTCTAATATTTTAGAAATCCCCAATGGATTTAATAATAGCTGTGAAACTAAATTCACTTCCTCTTTCTAATTTTTCAATTTCTGAAGCTAAAAGAATCTTGAATAAATATTACATAATTCAGCAGCTATTTCACTATCAGCAGTCAATAATAAATCAGGATGAAATTCACTCTCTGCAGGATCCATTTTTACTAAAATATTAACAGAATGATGTAAGAACTTCATTAAAGATTATTAATTATCTTCTACTCTTATTGCATAACCTAGATTTGAATATATTAATTATACCTTTCCAATCTACTATTGTTCTATCGATATATTTTTATTAGCAACTTTATTAAAATTAGAGATTTTGAAATATTTTCTCTTTTGTGCATTTCTCTAAATAATCAGTCCAAGTATCAGTAATAGTAATATTAGGATTATAATGTTAATGATAATCCATCCATTATTAAGTTGGCATATCTAATATTCTATACCATAAAACTCCTAAAGTTAAGATTAATAACAAAGTTCCAATAACTATTCTTTTTGTTAAAATAACTCCAAATTCTCCAATTTTGAATGACATCATCTTTAAAAATATAATAATACTCATACTGAATCCTTTACACCTAATACATGAAATACTTTGCCATCACCACCAATTTCTTCATTGCATGCAGAACATCTAAACTCATTTAATCAAAACTACTTATGAATTAAAGTTCTTGTAATTATCATAATAACTGGAATTAACAATAGACTTGGCATAAGTCCAAAAATAAGCAAAACTAAGAAACACGTAATATAGCTTATATATCCGTTCTTAAAAGTAACTGTTGAAACTGTTGAATTTGAACAGAAAGGACACTTGATTTATTTAGGTCTACATCATATTTAATTTTACTAATCTCCTAACACTAATTCATTATTAGCAATCATGTTCTATATATGTTTATTTAATTTTTAATATAATAAATAATTTAACAAATTAATATTAAAATTAATGCAAATTCAAATAAGTGTTAAAAAATTAGATTATATATGTTTGAATTCATAAAGTAATTAAAATTGATATAAGTTTAATAACTAGTTTAGAATTAATTTATAAAACTTAAATTATAATTATCATTTATTATTCCATCTAAAATTGTTAGAAATAATATCACTAAAATTATAAACAAATTCAAAGTATATTTCTATCTATAGTTCTTATCTAAGATATTTAATTAATATAAATAGTTTATAATTAATTGTAAGAATTATTCTCTTGTTTCATATTAATATGCATTTATTGTAAATCATTATTTTCCTTAAAATGCTCTATAATGACTAATAAGATTTTTGGTAGCACTATTAGCATTAAATCCTGTAAAATCTAAATTGTTATGATTTTCAACATTTTTTAATAGAACTGATCTAACATTTTTTGCAAGAACCTTTCCTAATTCAACTCCCCATTAATCAAATGGATTAATTCCCCAAAGAATACTAATTTTATAAATATATATATTTATACCCTTCAACAAGTACACGATGTTCATAGAGAGCCAATAATTATCCTACATTATATGGATTGGCTTCATTTTAAAATAGAATTTGTAAACTACATCTATCTCCAGGGAATACTTTATGATGTTATAATTCTTCTTTTACTCCTTCAGCTATAACTTCTTCCTTAGTCTTTCCTCTTGCCAAAGCATCAACTTAAGCAAAGTAATTAGACATTAATTCATCATGTTAATCTCTTACAGCTGCTGGATTAGTAGCTCCAGTTTCAGCTTAAGATTTTGCATAACCTATAAATTCACAAGGGATAACTTATGAGCCTTAATGAATCAATTAGAAAAATGAATGTTAAGAATTTGTTCCAGGTTCTCCAAAAATAAATGGACAAGCAGATCTTAAATATTATTCATGTTTATCAGGATAAACAAGTGCTGTCTTACCATTACTTTCCATATGAACTTATTAAACATGTGCAGGAAATCTTAATAAGCATTATGCATAAGGAATCAAAGCCAAAGCTTGATATTTCTAATATAATTATATATTATTTACTTAGATACTTGCTCTATACCATCCCAATAATCCTAAAAGAACAGGTAGATTCTTATTTACTTATTTCTCATTTACAAGATGTTAATCAATAGAGTGAGCTCCATGTAAGACTTAAGCAATATAATCATAACCAAATTAAAGACTCAATGGTAAAACTCCAATAGCACTAGTAACACTATATCTACCTCCAACCCAGTCCCAAAATCCAAATACTCTTTATTCATTAATTCCAAATTTGCCTGTTTCAGCCAAATTTGTAGATACAGCTGTTAAATGTGATTCTAATATTTCCTTTTTTATTTAATTATAAATACTTTTTCATTTTCATGACCCAACAATTTATATTATTCTAAAATCCAATTTCTGCATACTTTTGCATTCATAATTGTTTCTGCAGTTGTAAATGTCTTAGAATTGATAACAAAAATAGTCTCTTCTACATTTAAACCTTATAAAGCTCTTATTGTATCAACAGGATCAACGTTTGCCAAAAATCTTAATTATCTTCCTTTAGATTTTAATTGTCCTTCATGATGTGTTCTTAAGGCTTCATATATGAATTCTATTCCCAAATAGCTTCCTCCAATTCCAATAACAACTGTATTTAACAATTATTTTTTAGTGTATCCTAAAAATGTTCCAGATCGAACAGATTCTGTAAATGTTTTAACTCTATTCAAAATATTGTACACATCTGGAATAACATTTTGTCCATCTACTATAACTTATTATGCTTCTGGTGTTCTTAAAGCTGTATGTAATACTGCTCTATTTTCAGTGGAATTAAATTTGATCTATTTATAATGAATACAATACTCCTGATTAGATATCTTAAAGAGTTCCAAATAGGTTTGTACTTTCAGCTAATTATTAAAATTATGTAATCAATTCAGCATCTACTTTTTCATGAGAATAATCCAATAAAATTCCATCATATGATGTTACCAAATGTTTGTTTCTCTCATCATTATCAAGTAGAGTTCTAAGATGAGTTTTGGATAGAACAGTCTCATAATAATGGGCAATCTTTTATTGTATATCCATTGACAAAAATATTAATTTTATTTATCAAAATCATCTTATTTCATTAATAATTTCATGTATTAAAAATGGTGATATAAAATTTAATATAAATATAAAATGTTTTATGAAGAATATAAATACTGCTAAAAAAAGTCAAACTACATATATTTTAATGATCCTATTTGGCTTCTTTAAGCATATTTTACAAAGCTCAAGTTTGTTTGAACATTCATAACAACAAAATCTATGACCACATTCCAAAAAGACCTAAAATTAATTTCTAAAATACAGAATTAATATCTTTAGATTGACAAATTTAACATAAATTAAATTCTTATTCTTCTTTTAATCTTTACTCTAATTCAATTACTTAATTTTTAAGAATATTGATGAGACCATTTTCTTTTGGAATAAAATTTGATTAAATTTCTAATTGTGAAATGCTAGATAAGTCACTGAATCTATGATCAAATACTTAAATTGAGTACCTTTTAATGATAAAGAATATTAAAATTACATATCATTATTTTTTTTAGTTCCATCATTCCCCCCAATTAAATAAATTGAAGTTTCATAAGAACATAATTAATGAAATGTTCTTGCAGAAGGAGTATTACCTGCTGTTTCTATAAACTTCCATTATTTTAATTCACAATTATATTCATATAGATCATTATATCTAGTCATAGCAGCATCAACTCCTCCAAAAATATATATGCTATATCCAATTATAGTACTACTATGTCTATAACGAGAAGGAGGCTTATTTCTAACCTTTTCCAAATACCAATAATTTGAAGCAAATGAATAAGTATACTAAATTTTAATAATTATCATATACAAGTTCATCTAAAGTCTTAAAGCCATCCCAACCACCAAAAACATACATTTAATTTTTATATACTTCTGCTGTATGACCAAATCTTTAGGATGGAATTTATCCATGAGTTTATAATTTAACCCAATAATTGTTTTGAATATCAAAGCAATGTAAATCACTAAATCTATAACTACCATCTGCACCTCCAAAGACATACAATTTTTCATTATTTATTACAAGAGACATATCAACTCTTGGATAAATTTCTCTTGTTGTTCTTATCTAATTCCATTATCTTAATTTTGTATCAAAAACATATAAATCATTAAAATATTCTCCTCTTCTATTAGTATATCCACCAAAATAATAAATTTCATTTTAATGAGCAACTCCTTTACAACCTGATCTTGGAGAAGGTGGTATTCCTTTAGGTGCAATTTATTCCCATTATTTCTTAAATAAATTGTAACAATGCATATCATTTACTATAGTATTTTCATCAGATCCACAAAATAAATAGAGATTTTCTTAACATTGTACAACTGAGTGACCTGTTCTAGGAGTGAACTTTCTAAATTTCATATATACATTTACATTTCTGAATTAGTTTCAATCTTCCATTCATAATATTTTCCTAATTCCAAAAATGAAGTTCCTTCTTCTATATGTTAAACTTCTAATGGTATGTCCTATAAAAATTCTTCTCTCTCTACTGTATGACTACGATAACTCACTAATGATGATTGAGGTTATAGATCGACCAAATTGGCCATCTTAACTTAATCTAAAACTTAATATTTACTTGAGAAAAATTAAGAATTTAGAGATCTTAATAATTTAAACCTCCAATAATTAAAATATCTTCTCGAGATTAATGTAATAAACAGAGCATTGTATGTTATACACGAGGGTATGGATGTCTACTTACTTTTGGTAATTCAATCCATTTCAATGTGACTATATTTAGAGCATAGAAATTATCATTGCATCTTTTTCCATCCAATGTACATCCTCCAAATATTATTAAATACTCTTTCATTGCTAATGCTGCTTAATGTCTAAATATTGATATAGGATTTTTTATTTCCAATCTAATCCAAGTTCTTAAATCAACTAATAACCAGACATCATCTAATATTATTTATCCATCACTTCCTCCTGTTACAATTATAGTGTCTTCATAAACAGTACATTAATGTCCAAACCTATGTGCAGGTTCAAATTCTATTTAATTCCATCTAATGCAATACATTTATTTATTTTACTTATCACTTCCTATTGTGTACGTTTTACAATCATTAAAAATTTTCTTTTAAGTTCTTCCTCCAATTATTAAAATTTAACCTCTATACATACACATACTATGTTCAACTCTTCCTGTTGGAGCGCTTTTTATTTAACGGAATTTCAATTGTACAACATCAACTTCCAAAAATTCATCAAGTAAAATCGTCCCTTCGATATCTATACTTCCACCATAACAATATATTTTTCCTTAATTCATTACAAATTAACTATTATATCTATTGTTCATATTCAATTGTCACCTAGCCTTAAATGGAATTCCATTGTATAATTTCCGCCATTTAAAATCAATTAGGCTTAAACTATACAAATCATTCTATTTGTAGTTATCAACTATTAAATATAAATTATCTTCATAAAATGTGCAAGGATTTGTAATTTTATTTGGTAATGTTCCTTATAAACGTTGAATCTCCCACTTTAATGCAATTTAAGACATTATTTGATTATAATTTATATAATAAACATTTAGAATATATCCATCCAATTCCATTTAAACAACAATCTAAATTCTTAATTTGAAATTATCAAATTGTTTAGAGTATGGTTCTCTGAATTGTTTTCACCTTCAACTCTATACTCATAATCAGATGATCAATTATATTCATACCTTTCAAATTACTCTTTATAATTTATTAAATTCTAAACTATGTATGCTTTTAATTCTAAATTGTTATCTTTCTAAAATTAAAAAATTAAATACTTATATGATTGCAGTAGCACAAGTTCTTATTCGTTTGATACTTAAAATCCTTATAATTATTCACAAAGTAATTAATTTCATTTTATCATTCATTTATTCAAAATGAAAGATTTAGCAATGTAATATTGTTTGTGTATTTTCTTTTAATTAATACTATATTTACTTAAAATGATTTATTTATTCTAAATAATTATTATTCTTTTGAAATTTCAATTCTTTATGAATTTTCTATTTTTAATTAATCCTATATAATTAATTTTGCTTTTTATTTAATTCATTATTCTATAATTGTATTAATTGGAATACATCCTTCTTTTAATTTCAATTTATTTTAAATTCTAAAACTGCAATTCCCCCTATATTAATTATACTTTTTCTATTTTTAATTTATCTTAAATTATATTTATATCATTCTTAAATTCATATTAAATCTTCTATATGTATAATTATTAAAAGTAATTTATAAAGTTTTAAATATATAAATTTCCTCCTCCATATGAATATTCTAAATTTATTTCTCTGTAGATTATTCTTTTATACTATTATTTACTCTTTAAATACTTAGGTTCTAATATGGCTTTAAAATGATAAATATTTTTCTAATTGCATTTATTTAAACTATCTCCTCAGATTATTTTTTTTGATTTCTTAAGATAATTTTTATTATTATTATTATTCTATTTGAATTTTAGAAGTCATTTTGTTTATCCTTCAATTCTGATTTTATATTAACTATGTTTATCTCTAATTTTGATATAAATACTTCTTATTCTTGTATTATTTTTCCTATTTCCACTTAAAATTTAAACACTTTTAATTGTTTCATATCCTCATTACTTTTTTGATAGTTTCAAATATTTTTTTAGAAGTTCCTATTAAAAACATTCAACCAAAAGATTTAGAAAAGTTAATTAAAATTTTAAGATTCATCATTATTAAAAAAATAATTAAATAGAACAATTAAGAAATTATAAAATAATTATATGATTTATTAAATTAGATAAATTAAATCAACATCTACTCTATAAACTTCAAATTTATCATACAAAAAACCTTAATACTTTATTTTTAAAAAAACTTTGACTTTTCAATAGGATTTTCAATTTGATTCATTAATTTATAATCTAACTAATTGAAGATAAATAAAAAGAAGGATAAAATGAATATGAATTATGTATATGCAAAGATAGATTATTTTATAATTAATTAATTTTATTTTCCTCTAAAATAAAATATTTAAATTCAAATAAGGTCAATAATCATTTGGTTTAAATGTTAATAGGAAAATATCATTTAAATGTAATGTAGAATAGTATTTGTTTTTAATTATTTAAATATCCTCTTCTATTATAGTTAATGATATAATCTATAATATATTAGGATTATTTATAATTAATAGGTATTATTTCATATTTTAAAATAATTATGTTTCAGTAATTCTTTAGCAGATGGTCTTTCTTTTGGATCAGTTTTCAACATCCATCTTAATAATTCAATGAATGAAGAATGAATATTAATATCTTAAAGATGAGAAAATGAAATTCCTTATCTCATATATTAATCTGAAATTACTTTACCTTTTGAAAAAAATTTAGAATCTTAAATCATCCATTATGGAAATGGACCATTTAAATATTCAATCATCAATAAATGTTTTTAGTTATTATTTTTTAGTTTACCAAATAATTCTTTTTAGAAAAACATTTCATGCATTAAACATCCAAGACACCAAATATCTTATTTTGAATTCCATTCAAGACCCAAAATAACTTCAGGTGCTCTATATTCTTCAGTATTAACTAATCCTTTATAAAATTGTCTGCCATAAACAACATTTCCAAAGTCTATTATTTTGACATTAACTTCATCAAATTATGATTTAAAGAGAATATTTTCTAATTTAATATCAGTATGAAGATATTAAAGCTCATGCATATAATCAATTGCATTTAATAATTACTACATGATAGATTTGATTTATTATTATGTAAATCTTTTTTTTATTAAGGATTCATATAGAGATGGACCTAAGGCTTCCATTAGAATACATTGACATTATTTGTGATAAAAAAAATCATATACTTTTACTATATGATGTCTACCAGGATGGTCAATTAATTTAGGGAATAAATTTAAAAATTATACTGCTTAGTATTCCTTTTCATAATCATGAAATGAGTTTTTAATAATCTACTTATAAAAAATAATCTTACTTTTAAAGCACGTTAATTATTTGATTAAACATCTCTAACTTTGATAACTCTTCCAAAGGTTCCTTCATTAATTCTCTCTAAATATTTGTACTTTCCTCCTATTATATCACCTTTATCTAAAGAATAACATGATTCTTCTAAATCTATGACTTAAATTGGTTTAACTTATTTTTCTTTTGAACGAGATCTTTCACGATCATCAATAATTATATAATTTTTTCTCATGAAAAAAATTATGTTTTCTAAAATTATTTAAAATCACTAATCATTACATAAATAAAATTAAAATTTAAATTATATATTCTGGGTATGAAATAATTGAACGATCAAAGCAACAATCAATTTTTCTCTATATTAGGCAATGCTATCTCTTGTACAAATATGTATCTATAATAGAATGTCCGAACTATGATTCAAAGATGAATTATCTTTTGGAGTCAAGAAAAATATATTTATTTAATTAAGTCTTACAATAACAAATTCAGTTTATCAAAGATTAAAATAGTTTATTGGATAAATAATTTATTTAACCTTAAAAGAAATAGAGAAGAAAAGCAACAGAAATTTCTAAAATATATAAATGTACCTAATGTGAAAAATTATATGGTTCAGAAGCCTCTCTAAATCTTCATAGTAAACTAAAACATCCAACAATTGAATCAGAATCAAAAACATAGATTGAACAAAGTTTTTAAATTTGATTCATTTTTAGTTTTAATTAAGTCTTTTTTTTTCTTTAACAATTTAATAAATTTTATACAATTTATATATATAATAAATTAAATTAAAATTTTTATTTTAATATATATATATAAATATTCTCTAATGAAACATAACTGCATTTCTTTAATTATTAATAAAAATTAACAAATTCTAATTATTATTTATATTACAAGGTGTTGAATTCATAAATTGTTTATAATATTAATTTTTCTAAGTTTAATTAAAAATATTAAATAAAAATTAAGCTTTTCAATTATGACAGATATCCATTCTTAACGAAAAAGTCTTTAAAAAGTAGTTTTATTTCTTAATTTAGTAAGCATATATTGATGATTTATTTACTAATGACAATGAAACAGATTATGATAAAGACATAATAAAATTATATAATACTGCAAAGAGAGAAAGGAAAACTATCGAAGCTCACAAATAACTATTAGATAATAGGGTAGCATTATTGAAATAAGAAGAAATACGTACTCTTAAAAAAATAGAAGAAACCAGAAAAAAAGCATTAGAGATTTATTATTTAAAGAAAAAAAATGAAGAGAAACTTAAAAAAGTAAATATTTTTATATTAAATTTAGAAAGAGGAAGAAAAGGAATCTTTATAAAAAAAATAAGAATAATAATAATAAATTAGAAAATAATAAGAAAAAGAGCATAAGTTATTAATTTAAAAGCATATGAATGAAAAATAATAAAAAGCATTTATTATAAAAGAATAATCTAAGAAAATAGAATTAAGAAAATAAAATATTTAAAAATAATCCTTAACTTCTTTGAAAGAAAAAAATTAAATCTTTCGAGAATCAAGAGACATTAATAGAGTTATGGAAAGAATATAATTAGAAAAAAGAGAAGCTATTAAAGCTTAATTAGGAAAAAAGTTATAATCTGAACAATAACTTAAAGAAATTAAACAAAAAGGTAAATGTTATAAAAATCTTAGAAATTGATTAAATTGAAACCTATGAAATGGATTTACTTTAAAAATTGTAAAATACATAATAAATGTAAAAAACAGCATTTGAAGAATTAGAATCAGCTTTGACTATGACTGCTAAAGAATTTGCTGAAAAATATTTGTAACCAAAATAAAAAGAGTAATTAAAAATATTAAAATTTAGTGATTAAAATAAGGAAATCTCTAATTTTAATTCAGATGATGAAGAAGCCAACAAAGAAAAAGAACGTCCTCACATTAGTGAACCTTCTTAAGACTAATCTTCAAAAATTTCTATATAATAGATTAATGAGATTAATGATTAACATTAATAAAATGATTCTAAATAAGATGAAGATAATGATTAGAATGAAAATTAAAATTAAAATTCAAAGGAAGAAACTAATTAATAAAATTAAAATAATTTTTAATAAGATGAATAAAATAAAAGTTAAAAAGGAGATCAAAATGAAATTTCAAATCTTTTGGATTCTCCAAAAAATAAAGTAGAGTAAGATTAATAATAATAATAATAATAATAATAATAATAATAATAATAATAATAATAATAATAATAATAATAATAATAATAATAATAAGATGAATGAATGTTATTATATTATGATAATAAAAATTATCACTTATACTTATTTTTTATATCCATACTTCTTAAATTACTGATATATCTATAAATGATGATGATTATTTTCTAATATCATATCTATTATTATATAAGAATTATATAATCTTAATTATTTTATAAATTATTATTATATTTATTTAAATGTTAATGTCTAATAAAATTAATTGCCTTAATTACATATATTAATATTTTCTTATTTATTTAACTTTAAAATAATTCTTCTAAGTCTTATCATTCTATGTAATTATTTCACTCAATTAATTATCGAATTTAATGAAGAATTGATCTAGTTTGATTGACTTTTCTTTATCTATATTTAATTTATAATTTACATTTAATAATAATATTAATTCTAAAAATGAAGGATTGCTATTTACCTGACCCTGAAAAAATCAAATATTCTTTTAATTTAATTCTATTTACAAAGGATGAATAGTAGCGTAATCAAGCTAGTGAGTTTTTAAGATAACTTGAATAGAATGAACCCTAATTTTTGCTATCTTTAATACACATCTATGAAAATGATAATGTACATCTTCAGAAATAATAATTAGACTGAGGTCTTGAGACTTCAATCATTATTATTATTAAAAAATGCAATTACTAGAAATTGGATAAAAGCATCAATCATAAATGGTAAAAGGGCTAATATCTTAAATGAACAATTAAAAATACAAGTCAAATAATCTTTAGTTAAACTGCTTATTTAGAATATTGAAAGAAAAGAAAGAAACATTTTAAATCAAATTATATAAGTAATAGTTAAATATGATTTCCCGGGAAAATTTTAGGATTTGGAAAATTATTTTATATCAACTTTATCATAAATTAGTTAATTTGATAATGTTGTATCACATCCAATATATGATTTTATAAGAACCTTAAAATCAGTCTAAAAAGAAGTTTCAAAAAATAGATTAAGTAAAAAAATTATTTATAGAACTTTAGTGGCCTATAAAATTTAATAAAAAGAGTTTAGTCAAAAGGTTTTACCAATGTTTACACATCTATGGAGATATGTTACTTAATTATAATTTTAAGATTTATCTAAAGGTTCTGATATTACTTGTAATGTATTACTTTAAAAGACATCCTAAAAATTAGATTAAATATTAAGCTATTTAATAATGCCTTTTCATTAAGAGGAAGATTTGTAAAAAAATTAATATCATTAGATAAATTATATCAGAAATTTTCAAAATTTTACTATAGAAAGCATCTGAACTCCTAAAAGTATATCAAAATTCTGATATAATAAAAACTCATTTAAAAACATTGATTTGTAGTTTATCAAGTTTATAATAATTATATGCTATTAGTATTGGATATTCACTTTAGGATTTCTTGACAATTTTATAAATTATCTTATTATAAGTTGAACCTGAAAATCGATTAATTAATATTGGAATAGCTTCAATAACAAAGATTTTATAGACTCATTTTTACTACTGTTCAAATGAATAATTTAAAGCAACAATCCCTTAGCCAAAATCATAAATGTATATTCAATTAAGAGAAGTATGTAATGAAACTTTTCAGGAATTTTTTAATACTCACATTATATTTTTTTTAGAAAGATTAATTGTTATTAATTCTTCAAAGAGAAATTCTAATATAAAAGAAATCTTAGAAATTGAAAATGATTAAAAAAGTAAAACAAGTGATGATAAAGATGATGTTTGTGAATCAACTTATATTTTATGTGCAGAATGTTAAGAATAATTAATAAGTAGATTTCCTTAATAAATATTGAATTATATAATAGAAAATACTTAGTAATTATTATCAACTAATTATTCAGTTATAAAAACTGAACTTATGGATAGTTTCTTTTCATTATTTGGTAAAGCTATAAAAATTCAAGAAAAATAGAAATTATAAACTGTTTCTTTTATACCTATTTTAAATTATTTATTTTAGACTGAAAATCCAAGAAATTATTATAGATATATTATGTTAGGAAAAGAATTTATACCTAAATTTTGTCAATCTGAATTTGAATAATTTTTTGAACAAACTATAATTATAATTATAAAATCAAATGATATAGCAATTAAAATTGCAGGATTTGATTGCATAAATTAAATTATGATAAGTAAAATAAATAGAATTGATTATCCAATTTTGTTAAAATTAGAACAAGTAATATCATTATTACACAACATATTAAAAGAGGATGATATATCTCATTATATTTAGATTATTAATAACTTTCTGTACCAATATATATATACTTCTTTAGTAATCTCAACAAATTCTAATTAGTTTGAAAATAAACTATTATAAAATCAATATTTAATTAATTTGTTTAATATAAAAACAAATTTAGTAGTTGTAAATTTTTGTGAAATGTTTAAAAAGTTATTGATTAGTTTTTCTTTTGGTAATGTACCAAATTAACTTATTTAATTAGCAATAATATTTATTACATAAAATATTCAAAACAATCATCAAGATGTATTAGATTTGTATTTAAAATTGCTCTATGAATTTAATAAATGTATGAATGATAATACAACAGGTATTTAATTATAAGGATTATTCTTGAAAAATGAAAATCTACTATTGTAAAATTTAGAAAATTAGACAATTTAATGCTTTATTTTATAAATGATAAATGAATTGATATTATTAGATTTATTACCTATATCAAAAAATCTTTATTAAATATTGGCTTCATTATTGATTAAAGCATAAACTATTATTGATATTGAATAATAAGTAGAAATGAAAAATAATTGTCTTAATGTAATGGAAACAATAATTTTATAATAAATTGGAAAAATAGATGCATCATTTTATGGAAATTTGATTCTTTATTTAATAAAAGAATTTATAGGTTTTCAATCAATATTATTAAAATCATTTTAATTTATTGAATTAAAAACTAGAGTTATTAACATTTTGAATATATTTTTCTTTAAAGAAGAAACTTATTTTATGGAAATAGTTAAACCCAATTTCCCCAACTATGATTAATATTTTATTTAATGGCAAGAGAATTCAATCAATATCATTAATAAAGGAAATAAAAAGTTAAATATAATAACAACTTTAAATTTTTTAAAATATATTTCTCAACACACATTATAGATTTTTATAGAATCTATACTAAAAGAAAGTTTAATTGAAATTCAATATTATATTGATTATTAGAATGAAGAATTTAGAGAATAATAAATAAAAAATCGTTTATAATATCATAGTTTAGAGAAAGTAAGATTAAATAAGAATAGAGAAAGCTTAAGAAAAGAAGAAATATTTGAAAGAAACTTAGATTATAATAAACTAAATATCTAATAATTAGTTTTAGCAACTATAAATGTAATAATTATATCTATAACTAGTAAGTTATGATTTAATTCAACCTGCAAGGAATGTAATAGATCATTTAAGATTAATATTTATTAGGCTAATTGAATTTATTAGTTGATGAATGCTGATATACAGATGTATTTAGTTATTAAACCAATGAAATTGATCATTCTTTTTTCTCTTCTGCTCTTATCTTGCCTTTTCCATTTGTTAATCTAACATTAAGTTCTGCTGCTCTTCTTACAAGAGTTGCTCTTTTTCTGGCAGAAAGATTGTGAGCTAATTCACCTGCAAATGTTCTATTATTTGTTAATAACAATTCAAGATCTTTTTCATTTGTTATTAACAATTTTCTAAAACCAGTTTAATCCAAATATCTAATATAATCATAGTTTATAATACCTTGTCTTCTTATCACCTCTATAACCAGCTTTAGGCATAGGTCTATTACCTCTAAATCTTCTTCTCACTCTATTATCAATACCTCTTGGTCTTCTCCAACTTGGTCTTAATTTATGAGGATAATCCTCTGATTCAAATCTAACAAATCTCTTTGTTCTTTTATGTACAATTCTTTTATGAGCAAGTGATTTGACAACCATTTGTTTATTATTAAATAAAAGATTTTAATTTAAAAATTATCATTATTTTGTAAATAAATATTATAATTGTATATGATCATTTTGAAATGTATTCTTTTACAATAACTATAATAGATTAAACAATCTCTTTATTATTATAGAAATAATAATAAATAAATGTAAACTACTATAAAAAATTAATTATTTTAATATAATAATTATTCTGATATTTAATTAAGAAAATAAGTCTTGAAGAGATATAATTTAATGATAAATTCAAAGATTTTAATAAACTAATTATTTCCCTCCAAAATTTATAAATTTGAATAATTAGATTACCAACAAATTTTATTTTTTTTGTTGCAAAAAAAAAAGTCATAGAAAATAAATAGTTTACATTTACTGCACCAATATGGTGATTGTAATCATAAATTGTAATTGAAATCATATTTTTCATTGCATATTATTTGAAATGACTTATTATTATTATGCACTTCTTAATTTTCTTTTTAAGATCCTCTTTCTTCTTATTTTTGGAATTTTATTTTATTCTGTTGATGTCAATTTTGATATTTTCTGGTTTATTTTGTAGATGATCTACTTTTTGGTTGAATTCTTACATTTTTAATTTTTATAGGTATGTTTTATGTATCTTCTGAATAAAACTTTGTTATAGCTTCATACAATTCATATTTTTGATAATAAAGGAAATCTGAATCAAGAGTGACAAATAAAATAAGATCAGAATGAACTTCTTATTGATCATAATAGTCAGTTATTGTGGTGATATTTACATCATAATCTACAAGTGTTAAAATACTCATTTCCATTTCCATTATTTATTTAGAACTAAATTCAAAGTTATATTATGATGCATAATCATCTATATTCATATTGATTTAGGTTTGGCATTCATTAAACTTATTTAAGATATTAAAACTAGTTTACTTTGACAGCAATCATTAATGAGGCTATTCCCAACAATTATAAATTATCTGATTGTATCTAATTTTTAGAAACATAAATCTTTATTAATATTACAGCTAATTCTATTGTTTTGGTATTAAGGTTATTATTCTCAGAAATCTAAAATGCTACTAATAACAAACCATAAAGATCCAATGGATTAGGATTTCAAGTTGCACTATCTTTTGATGAGATATTGGTTCCGATAATTTAATATCTCTCATCTTTAAATAGTCATTGTTGTCGAAATCCATAACTATTTTATAAAATATTATAATTTGAAAATATTCACATCTAAAGAAGTCAATTTTTTTTGTAAATCTTAATTGGAATTAAAATCTTATTACTAAGGAATCTGAAAGAATGGAGAACTTTCATCCTTATGATTCTAAAATGACTAATACTAATATATTATATTATTTATTTATTAATGGACAATCCAGATAACTATATTGTTAATATTTTCAAAAATGAAATCTAAATTAAAAGGATTAGAAAAGGTATTCCTTAATTATATATATAGAATTAAAATAATTAGAAATTTTAGATAGGAAGGAATTCAAAATTACTTTTAAGCAATTGTCTAATAATTTACAAATCATTGTACTTATTATACATTATATAGGTTGAAATGTAACCAGTTGTACCATTAAATTAAGGTAAACCTATCAAATTTTGCTTATATCTTGATAATAAATTCCCATTTGTATTTCCTAGAGTTCATGTTCTTAGTCATGTACAAATCAAATTATATAAACTTAGTTAACAAAACCCACTTTTGCTGATGGAAGAGACTATATTGAAGATGTTTTACATTAATAATGGAGTCCATCCATTTTATTAAATGAAATCATTCAAAAATTTCCTTAATTCCTAGTAACTCTATGAATATTCTATAATTAGGATTAAGTGAGACGTTGTAAAGATGATAGAGATCAGTTATTATCTTTAGGCAAATATAATTAAGATTTGGAATATGAAGGATAATTAGGTTTGGAAGATGTTGAATATTTTTGTTGTAAAGAAATAATTGATGGAAAATCTTATTAGAAAATATTATAATTAAGTAATAGTCATATTTTGATATTGGAATCTTAAAATAAAGTTTTAAATTTATAAGGCTATTAACCTACAAAAGATTTAGTTAAAGTTGAAAAAATAGATAATAGTGCTATATTAACATGGAGATCTGATGACAATTTTAGATAATAAGTATTAATCCCTTAAAATATTGATTAATTTATGGATTCAATTCTACTCTATAAAACTGGTTCTTCTGGAAAAAAAATATAAGAAGAAGAAGTAACATTATAAAAGTTTGAGAATTTTGAAATATAAAAACTCCTTGATTCTGTAACTTATTATGAGAAATCTTTAGAGTAAGAATTAAACTCATAGACATTGAATTCTCTTATGGACTCATATTAATAAGTAAATATTTATCTAATTAGGCTATTGAATATTTTTCTGCAGTTTCTGATGAAGATTTTAAGGAATATGTTATGCGTCTTTAAACTTTACTAGGAAGAGAAGATGTTTAAAAAATACTATCCAATAAATTGTGATCATGCAGTTTTTGTATATGATTTATTGTTAAAATTCAATCAAAATTTATTAATCATTTATGAAAATTGATTTATTTTTAAATCTAATTAAGTAAAAGAAATTTATTATCAAGAATATATTTTTTATTGATAAATATAGATTCTGTAGTTTTTTAATTAAAAATATCACACAAACTTTCATAATTATTATTACTTATCATTCATCCAAATCGAATTCGAGTAAGATAAATAAAGATGGTAAAAATGCTTAAATTAACTCTTATTGCATATTTGGAATTAAATCTGTATAATAAGGGCCATATTATTTTGCAATATCTTCAAGAGAATTTTTTTCTCTTAAATTTTTAAAGGTGTTATAGATAGATAGAAATTCATTTAATCCCAATTCCTTCTCTAAAGCTGATCTTATTTTTTCTGCTCTCTCATAACCTAGTCGTGGATTTTATTTTTTAGCTAATTAAATGAATATTAATTTTACAATTCTATTGTTATGATTAGACTAATTATTCATTTTATTTTTCTTTAGCAGAATTCAATTATTATTACTTTTATTCTATTTGTGACATGAAAGGTAAATAAATTTCAGGAATATCTTTATTTTTCACAATTTTCTTTTCACTTTATTATTAATCTTATTTTTTTGGTTGACCAAATGATTCAATAATTAATTCTTAAGGCTTCTACTATTACTATTAAGATTTCTAAATATTTTAATAATAATCAATACTTTTTTTTATATATCTTATTTCATAAATTTGGTTTACTCTTCTCTTGTTTACTTTTTTTATTATTTGTATTCATCCTTTTTTATAATAACCTAATGCTACTATTTCTCTAGATTAACAATATATCATACTTTATATTGGTTATATTGCTATCTTTGTTATAGGTTACTATTTAATATTTAATTATTTAATTCTATTTTAGATTATTTGATTTTCTATCTAATTATTAAAATATACATAAAATTTATTCTATGGTTGGTCTTTTATTTTGATCAATCTATAATAAATTTTATATTAAATTTTTCATATTTTATGAATAAACTTAAGCACTTATAGGTTAAATTTTTCCTTTCATTATTTTAGTAGCCAGACCTGGTAATGATTCAGCTTAAAAAGGGTATTTAAATGTGCACATTTCATAAAGTAATACTCCTAATGCCCATATATCACTTTTATAAGAATAAGGTTAATTTTATATGATTTCAGGTGATAAATAATAAGGAGTTCCTATAAAAGTTGTTGCAAGAGTCTCTTCTACAGATCTTGCAATTCCAAAATCTCCTAATTTCAATTTGTCATCATGTAAAAATACATTTTCTGCTTTTATGTCTCTATGGATAATTCTTTATGAATGAACACATTAAATTGCTAAACATAATTAAGTAAACCAATCAATAATTTATGTTTCTGGTAATGGTTATTGCCTTGATTTTATGTATTAGCCTAATGTCCCATCTAATGATATTATTTTTTTTAATATAATACTATTGGCATATTCCATTATTATGCATAATCTATTTTTACTATCTATAAATGTTTCTACATATTAGATTATATTATCATGTCTCAAATTTTGCAATATTAAAGCCTCCTTTTTAGCTGAAGCTGATTGAGGTAATACTTTCATAACATATTTAATCTAATTTTCGTCATCAGAAGTCACAAGGTATGCTTTTCCATATGCTCCAACTCCCAATAATCTTTATTTTTTATATTGTTTTATTAATGTTTCATCTACTTAGATTTCATGAGAAAGACTAGTAATATCATCAATAATTATATGACTATCTTCATCCATTATTATAAATAAAAATATAATATGATCATTTTGTAAAATATAATAATCAAATCATTGTTGTTTTTCATAATTTTTAAAGGTTAAAAATGCAGACAAACTAAATAATAATTCAAAGACAATAAATATTAATGCTATTACATTTATTATTATCTCCAAAATTACAACATAAGTTTATAAGACAATAAAAAATATGTAAAAGAAAATGCATGGAAAAATGAGTAATACAAACCTAAAATATTCAATTAAAATACCATAAAATTTGAGATGGA
Source organism: Paramecium pentaurelia (assembly GCA_905183005.1). Classification (NCBI taxonomy): domain Eukaryota; phylum Ciliophora; class Oligohymenophorea; order Peniculida; family Parameciidae; genus Paramecium; species Paramecium pentaurelia. The sequence goes on along the minus strand of CAJJDO010000019.1, from coordinate 112,377 downwards.
GATTCAGTTTTATTTCCTATTGATCCCAATATCAATCTTGGAAATTAACAGAATGCTAGCAAAAATTGTAAAAATATTTCTATCCCTATCTTATTTGGTGGATAAAATAATCCATATCCTTTATAAATAAACACTATGATTTCTATTATGAAATAGATATACTATTATATTAATAAGTACCATACTGTGAAAATATAATCAAAATATAAAAACGTTTGAAGAGGTATTGAAGCTAAAGGTCTTTTCTCATCATTAATGTTTGAAGCCTCTTTCATTTGAGAATTTGAAATTAAATAATTAATGTATAAATTAATTATAATAAAGAACAAAATATCACTTAAAATCTCGTAAAACTTAATACACTAAATAAATCTAATGTTAAATGAATTAAACACTACTTAAATGGTTATATTTAAATATAAATAGTAATATAAAATTAAATAAAAATTAGATAGTTTATAATAAACAATAAATAATTCAAAATATAGCTTTAAATATAGAAATAAAGATTAAATTCAATAAAATAAATATATATCATAAGTTTATTATTTTATTAGTAAAATAGTAAATAAGAAACAAATAATAATCATGATAAAAACAATTTTGCTTAATTCTTATAAAGCTGTAATTTTAGTATCTTTTCTGGGTCATCTTCTTAAAAGTACACTATTGCTCTTTCAACCCAGAAATCTTTTTTTTTTTTAGATGGTTACAAATTCATCATAAAATGAAGCTTAAAATAAGTGAAATATTACTTTTTTTGCATTTTTCACTAAAGCTTTAATAACTGGCATTTCTGTCAAATCTTAAGCAGTTTTTCCTGCAACTGTTTTAATTGATGGATTTGCTTAATAAACTAATAATACTCTAACAGTATCACAATTATTATTTTTGGCAGCTATATGCAAAGGAGTTCTACCCACTAATAATATTATTATAATTTATACTCATATCTCTAGCATCTAAATCAGCACCATTTTCAACTAATAACTTTATAACTTCTATTGAATTATTACTAACAGCATGATGTAAAGGTGTTTTCTATTAGTTATCACGATCATAAACATGATAACGACAATCTCTTAACATACTTTCAATTTCTCTTATATTATCTGCTTTTACTTACCTAAAAAATTCAACACTATTAGGTCTTTCATATGCTTAAGATGGGAATACTTAATTATTAACAACATCATTTAGAGTTATATTAAATCTCTTTAATTTATCCATAAAATTTCTAAGTGCTTTCATTACTCTTAATCTTAGATCTGCCTTTGCTTCTTCATCTAATCTTTAAGTTTTTGGACTCTATAATCTTGTTGATGATTAAGATTTTAGTGTTCTTAAAGTTTTTAATGTTCGATATGCAGATACTTATTATTATGATGGTTACAAAGCCTTTTTATTTTTTCTAACATGATTCATTGTGTATTTAACTTCTCTAATGTCTTCTCTAAACTTTTTAACATTTGTAATCATTCCATTAATTAATTTTTATTCATCTTTTATTAATTATTCAGTCTATTCCTTCATCCTTCCATCAATTTTATCTTGAATTATTCTAAATTATTTATGAATTATTACTAAAAAAATTAGTCCATTTATGATTTAGGAATAAAAACATCAAAATCTTAATTTTCATCTGTCTTTTATCTTTAAGAAGCTACTTAATCTATCATCATCTCATGTTTTTAACCATAATTTCTTTTAAAAACAATATTATTTTCTTAATTTGGTTTCCTATATTTAGAAAACCTAATCTAATCGATGAATTTATTTTAAAGATTTTAAAATTCCCCTTCATCATCAGAAATAAATAATGCCTTAGACATTTCTTTGGCAGATTATTATAGTGCTTATGCAGACTTTTCCATTTATATAATTGATTCATAACTATTTTTTTCTAATTATCCATTCAAAAAGTTAGCTACTATTTTCCCAGTTGCACTATGAGATTATTACATAATAGCACATAAAAAGTGAGTCTACTATAATAATTTTTCTTTTGATTCATCACCCTTAAGTGGATTTAATTAGGCAATACTATTATTGTTTAAATTTCTTAAATTGGTTATTTTATTGCCCCTTCTTAAAGGAGGTTTGTTGAGTGGCAATTAAACAGTTTCAAGTTTATTTCTATATGATGAATGAATATTTTTGTTAAAACTAAATGAAGGATCTGGATCAGAAGGATAAGTAAGTAATTTTGGTGAATTAATAGGAGAACAATTCTAACTAATGAAATCTGTGTTATTAAAGGGATTCACTTAAGACTTGTATAATAAAGTGGACGTTTTGGATATGTTGGGATAACTTATTGTTAGTGTGCTTATTACAATGTGGATGATGTTGTATTTCTAGTTGTTCTTTACTTCTAGGCAGCCTTAAGTTCTGATTTTAGTTTAGCTTACTCTTATGCAAGCATGTGCCCCAATTTAATCATTTTTTTTATAATTATTTTCAATAAAAAAATGAGTTTTAAATTATCATCAATATAATTCATATCTTGAACTTGAACTTCCTGGATTTTACAATCTAATACTACTAAATTAATATACATTGTATGTGGATTAACAATCTGTTGATATTTTTAACTTTATACAATTGGCTTATTTGGTAATTTCTTAGCTAATAAATCTAAATCTAAAATGTCTTATTCTTAAATCTCCTCATCATCAATATAAATCTAAAAGTCTCTCCAAAAAAATGGATTCAGTTTCATATCTTTTATAACATCTTCTGCACTTTAAACTAGATCTTAGCTTAATCCCCACAATGAAATCTTTCCTTTTTTACCTCCAACTAACAAATATTATCCATCATTAGAAAAGTCTAATGAAACTATACTGAAAATTCTATTAATTTATTCAGCCACTTAACCTGTTCCACATTCATATATTCTTATATTAGTAGGTAGCATCTTTTTATTTATTTTAGCATTTTTAGTTAAGAATTCAATTGAAGGTATTTCTATGAATTATTTTTCTGATGCATTAACTAATGGTAAATGAGCAACAGCAAAGTATAATCCAGATTTATCAATTTTTAAATGTCTTGAAAAAGGAGGTACAGTTATTTTGGCTCTCTTTTCTGAACTTTATATTTTATATATATAAACAAATCCATAATTCGATAGAATTAGAATGTAATCTTTTGAAGGATGTAAATCAAATCCAAATATTGTGCCTTCAATTGTATATATACTTAAAGCTAAAGCTGATAATTAAGAATTAGCTTTATCAATTTGATGTCTCCTTACAGAATTATGATTATAAATAGTTAATGAATTAAATGATTTGTCATTTCTTGGAATATAAGATGTTGAATATGCTTGAGTGTTAACTTTAACAATGTCAAATTCTAATTGAAATAGTTTGATTCCAACATATGATATATTTTCAAGTTTATCTTCCAACTTCAATACAGGCTTTAGTTAATTTTCACAATCTAAAATAATTGTAAATCCATTTTTAAATGCTACTCCCAAATACTGATAAGCTGGACTAAACTACATTTCCTTAATTCCTAGATTTTAAGTTAAAGAAATTTGTCTTCGAAATTATACATCCATTAAAGAGAAGACAAACAATTATCCTTTATTATCTCCTAAATAGATATCATCTCTATAATTGTCAATTGCACAACATTTAATTTTAGTTTGAAATTACCCAATATAATATTTATACATTGAGAATTTATCTCCACGAGAGTTAGAGACTCCAAAAGAGCCATCATTTGAACAGGAATAAAATTGATTACTTTGTATAGGATCCCAAGAAACTTAATTGATTCTTCCTCCATGACCATTTTACTAATCTAATATTATTCTTTTATTGATATCCATTGTAATTAGGTTAGAATCATTTAATGAGAAAACCAATAGTTGATTAGAGTGTTTTAATTATATACAATAACAAGTATCATTAGCATGAATTTCTGTTACAAATTTAAGGGTTGATATTTCATATATAAATATTTTACCACTCCTTGTTGATAAATATAAGTATTATTCATAACTAGTAGATGCAGTAAATTCTTAATCTGGAGCTTTTAATTAAGAAATAAGATCTCCATCTGAATTCAAAATATATAAATCTCCTGTAACCAATATTAGAATAATTAAATTTAATGATTTGTTTGTGTCCATATGTTTTATATTCTTTAATGTTATTCTATTTGTAACTTGAACATTATTTGATGCTAAGTTCCAAAGAGTTACCTATCCATTACACATCAAACATATTTTAGATTTTGGTTTTGTAGGTAAATAAGAAAATCCATAGCAAGGATTCAGATTATCTAAATCAGTAATAAAAAGTAATTTATATTATTGAATATCATAAACAAGTATACGATGACCTGTATTAACTTCAATTAGAATCAATTAATTATTAATATTCTCCATAAATATATTAACTGTTTTTTTATCTGTATCAGGAAGATAGTCATCGAAGGTTCGATTAAAAGTATCAAATTCTGATATTTATAGATGATTCTTAAATCCCATACTTACAGATGCAATAAGATTCTATCCACAAAAACAGATTGCCATAATCTAATTTACATGACCATGCATTTAAACTTTTGAGTTATTTGTTGTATCAAGCAATAATAAACTATTTCCTTATTCAAAAGCAACTAAATCATTTTTTACATCAAATGAATTTGTGCCCCCCAGAAAATCAATAATCATATGAAATAAAATTTTATATATGTTTTATTTTAATATATTTAATTTGGTCAAAATCCAGGTGGCTAATATGATCCAAATTGTTATCCTCCATAACCCATAGGAGCTTAATTCATTTAAGGATTTGTAAATCCTGAAGGCTATCCATAACCTGAAGGTTATCCAAAACCTAAATTACTATTACTCATCTAACTTGGTGGACCCAACATTAATTAACCTTAGTTCAATAAGAAATCTTAAGCCATTGGTAAAGCTTATGACTATTATTATTAAGCTGTTTGAATTTCCTATTTTAATTAATATAAATTTTACCTTCTTTTCTCTGTCCTCATGCTTCTTTTAAACATATTCTATCTTATGAGTCAATTCCCAAGTAATTTAAATGAAGTATGGCATAGCAAATTCCATAAGACCTGATCTCCAAGTTAATTCCATAACTTAATCTGGTTTCAATAAATCATAGCATGTGTAAAGACAAACAGTAAAGAATTCATTCTCTTTGTTTTAAATAAAGAATTCCAATAATTCATAGACTAATTTTACATTCTATGATTCTTAAGCTGTTTCAACTGCATCTCTATACATTTAGTCTTATTTACTTAAGTTCATTGATAAATCATATTTCTAGATCTTTCTATATAAATAAGCAGCTATTCTTCTAAATTCAACTAATTCATGAGATTAAGTCTTTTAAGCTAATGCCAATTAGTCAAAGTTTTCATAATTCTTAACTGATTCTCTAAGATTTTCATAATCTTCTATATCTAAATAGAGTTGATTTAAGGCATCATTAACATCTTTATTATTTGAATTTTGAATTTGTTATAAAAATGGTAATGTCAAAGCTAAATAACCAGTATTCTTCATTAATTTAACAAATTTGCTTAAATCAATCTTAGATTGAATACTTCTTAATAAATCATTAATTTATTCTGGTTATTCTTCAAGATAAAAGAGAATACATTTGTAATACAAATCTGTATTAGTAATCTTTTAGAGTAACATAACTAGAACATCATGTGAGAATGCAGTTGGTGAATGCTCAATCATAATATTGATAGCATTATCTGGTTAATCATAATGTTAATGTAAATAAACAGCTTCACTCCAAAGACACATCTTTTCACAAGTTCTTAAAACTTTCAATATGTTCATCTTTTAGAAATATTATCTACAATGTTCCATAACTTTCTTTTATTTATAATGACAATAAAGAACTGCTAATTCTGTGAAGATACCAACATGTGCTCTTTACATACCTAAAGCATTCTCCAATAATATCATCATTTCTTCTTATGCATTATATTCTTCATATTATTTAATCAAAGATTCCAACATATCTGGTACTATGATAATGTTTTAAGCAGAAATTGAAGCATATTTAAATTCAGATGCTTCAACACAAGCAAAACATAATTCTTTCCATGTCTTTGATGTATTAGCCTTTTAAGCTGCTTCAATTGCTTTATTAAATTATTTCAATCTAACCAAACAAGATGCTATTCTTGCATTATTTTTAAGTGCTGTAAATAAGATCTTAGCTGCTTCATATAATTATTAATCATAACATCTCTCTCCTACTTTAATTAAATCAGCTGAATTGCTTGATTAAATTAAAGATTCAATATCTAAATTCTTATCTAATTTAGCATAACAATAGATTAATGAATTATCAATATT
>CAJJDO010000019.1:0-96563 GCA_905183005.1 Paramecium pentaurelia | reverse complement strand
ATTATAATTATTATTATTATTATTATTATTATTATTATTATTATTATTATTATTATTATGAATTTTTCATTATTTTACCTGAAAATGTTCTAATCAATCTTCTATTTGTTGAAATACTTACTTTTCCATCATCTTCCATTTATAATTTTAATATTGAATAAGATTATTTTAAATCATAATCATTACTTACAGAAACATTTACCATCTTTTTATTTTTTCCTTTATTCATTATTATTTATTTTGGACTACTTTAAATACTTAAACTAGATTAACTTCTATATTTCATAAATAAAACTGGATCCATTATTATCAAAACTATTTTTCTTATTTAAATAACAATATTTATTTCTTTATTTCTTTATCTAAATATAAATATAAATATTTATTTTTTATTAGTAATTATATAATTCTCTTATTTCTGGAAGCGGTCAAATAATTACAATTGTTTATAAGATAATTTTTATTAGAATAAGTACATAATGATAATCTGTATGAATATTTTATTTATTTATTTTTCAGTTTCACTAGAATTTCTTTATATACAAATATTTTTAAGCTAAATATAAACTCTTCAATTAAGGGTTATTATATTATTTATACAACATATACTTAATTTTTTTCCCCTTTCAGCATTTCTTAAAACCTCATACTAAAAATTCAAGTAAAGTATATTAAGTGGGATCATGATACTGATAGAGAGGAACCCTTAAGCCTCTCTAAAGGTGAGAGGATTAAGAGAATAATATCAACTAAATATGAAGAAAACATAGAATGAACTCAGTTCTTTTTCAATAACAACAGTTTGATCACAGGCATACCATACTTAAGTTAACTTTTGAAATAAATTTAAGAAAAAGGCCATATATTTATGTTATGAAAAGAGATTTTCACTCCAAAATTACTTAGCCAATTTATTTTTAAATGGCCAAAAGCTGTAAATCAAGATATATGTTAGTTGTAATAATATGAATATTATTTAAGAATCAAAGATATCAAACCATTTGAGATAAAACCAATCAGTATATATATTCATTTTTATGAGATTTATAATAATTTTTTTTGTCTTATTTAAATAATCTAGACCTCATGGTTGTTAAAATAATTTAATATTTTTATATATTTATTTATTTTTGATCATCTGAATACTTCGTTCAAATATTTCTTCTCATCAAACAATTTTTCAATTGATAATTCTGGAATCTCCACATCTTCCCATTTACCTTCTCTATCAAAAAGGTAAAATTCATTTTGCTAATTGTTATAATAAATCATATCGTAATCAACTCTGATAGTGTGCTCAAATAAATTAAATCTGGAGCTCTAATTGTAATCACCAAATGTAGTAGGGATAATGTTTTAAGGTACAACCTATCATAAAAGACTATTGAAACATATTTAGTATAAATTCCTGAATGAGCCAAGCATTTCAATTACAATAGATTAGATTCCTTTGAATATGACATCCCAACGACAAAATGTTTGCCATGATCAAACAAATACCTCTCAAGAAAGATGGGAACAAGTTGAAAGTATTCTTTGAAAGGTACATAAGATTATGAAAAATTATTTAATTTTTAATCTAGTATATGTTAGTAATACTAATACCTGAAATTGATGACTTGTATAAAGGAATCAATGTATTTTGATTAATAGAGGAAATGCTAACTTTGTTAATGAAATGATATCTGAACAAGGATTTCATTATTTAATATTAATAATATAAATATTTATAATTCTTATCAATATTATATATTTTTTTGGAAACTTAGTCTATTTATTTATTATTTAATGTGCTCTTACATAGATCCACATTCTCCATTTAATATTTCTTAATATATATCTAGAGCTTGCTAAAGTAATCCAAGCTTTTCATTTGTCTCTGCCAATTAAATTTCAAATTGATTAATTTCCTCTTTAAGCATATCTTAAATTTTAGCCCAGTTTATTGCTTTTTATAATAACTCTTTAGCTGTTAAATATTCCTCGATATTATAAAATTCTTTGCTTAGACGAACCATTAAATTTACTTATCCAGTCTAAGAAAATACAAAATATTTAATACATCAGTTTTATTCATTTCTTTCAAAGCTGAATTAGCATCTCTAAACCTTTTACCATCTTTTAAACAATTTAATGCAATATATCCCCAAACTGTATCATTTGTAGGTTCATAAAGATTAGCCATTCTTAGGGCATCTTCTGCCTCTTTATACTTTCCACATTCGTGAGAAGAAATACCCAATCCCATCCAAGACAATGATGAATTTTCTTTAATTTAACATGCTTTAGTGAATACAGCTCTAGCATTACCAAATTATTTTTCATTTATATAAATTGAACCTAACATCAAATACATACTAAAATAAGTAATCTGATCTTCTCTCAATTTTGGATTTGGTAAAACGAATTTAATCTATTTCTCGCATTTATCTAAAGATTAACTCTTAAACAATACTTTTATGTATTCAATACGCATTTCTAAATTTTCAGGATTAAACTCTTTAATTATTATAAGATAATACCTAGCATATTTTCAATTAAATCTAAGCACTGAGAATATTCAGATTTGTATAAAAATATCTTTGCTCTTAACATAACAATTTTATTATGAGATTTATCATTTAATAAACTAAGTGATTCTTCAGCTTATTCAAGGAGACTAGCATTTTCAAAGAATTCTACTAACTATAAAATCATCTGATCATATTATTATTCAGTCAATTATGGTTAATTATGAGCATTTTCCCAAGCAATTCTTTGTTATTCTCTTTATTCTAAAATAGCCTTATCTTTTTCAGGTTTATCTGGAACTGGAATTGGAATCTTAATCCAAGGAATATCATATAATTAAGGATCATCATGATGCATTCCCTCTTATTTAATAAGATTCAGCTGTCTAAGCCATATTCTTTCAGCCTTTTGCATCATGAAATCAGCTAATTCTTAATCTGATTATTAAATAATAAGATAGTAAAATAGATGATAAATTAAATTGTTTGGATCTTTATCTAATAATAATTCTAATATGAATTTAGCTTCTTAAATTTTTTCTCTTTTTTAATACAAACCAGCTAATAATAATTAATTTTATTGATTATGACCATCAAAAGATAGAGCTTATTCTACAAGTGTTACTGCTTATTCTATTTTTACACACCTAAGACAGAAGAAAGCAAATTTCATTAAAGCATCTTAATCTTTTGGATTAATCAGATTTAAATCTCTTAGATGTTTTTCTACCTCTTCAGTTCTATTTAAAATTTCATATTCTTAACATAATCTCTCAAGTTACTGTTTTCGAGTTTCATTTGTTTTTTCAGTTATGATTTCTTAAAATCCGATATCCTAAATAGTTTTTTTCTTTGAAAGTAAATGAGAAAAATCCTCTTACAATGCTTCTTTATTCTCTCTCACCATATTAATTAATACTTATCTCATTTCTTCCATTAAAAACACATAAAGTTCTGAATAAAATTAATCAGACTAATCTGTTGAAATACCTGTTACTGAACCAGATTTACCAAACTTATCTCTGCATAACTTTACAATACTCTTCTTTATTCTTTCCTTTAAAATCTTGTATTTTCCTGATATATTGAAATCATATAAAAAATGCTCTTTTCTCTATTAAAGAGATTATTTCTTATGAGTCATTAGCATATTACTTTACTTTTCATTTTGATATTTGTTTAAGTCTTTCGAAAACATATTAGAATATTCCATAGCTAATGATTCTATTATGACCTGCAAATCACTCCTTAATTCCTCAATACATTGTTAACTTAATGGGATTGGTTGAGGTTCAGGAGCTAAAGGAATCAAATCTTAAAAAGTTGGTTATGGTTCAAATCTTATAGGGGTTATTGGTTGAGATAAATTGATTTTTAAGTACATATACATTGTTTCTATATTAGGTTTTGGTGTTTCAGGAGGAAATTATTCATCCATATACTAAGTAAACTTTATTCTTTAAATAGTTTCAGTTTATCCTTATTTTTAAAATGGTAAATAATCTATCCAGGCTTTAAATACTATGATATTTAAATCATTAATATTTAAAGTTTTAGGTTTTGTTTTCTTAAGTTTTGCTACTTCTTCATCTCCTGGAATGGGAGATTTATATAAAAATATCCATTCACCTTTATCAACTCTCACTCTCTCTTATTATATCACTAATTTTTATCCAGTTAATTCTTAAGTAAACTAATTTTAATCAAACTTAATGCTAGGACTTTTGTATTGATCTTCTTGAGTCTTATAAAATTATTCCTCCTCTGTCAATGCATCCCATTCTGCCTTAAGTTTCTATTATTCTTCTAGTTCCATTTATTCTCTAAGAAGCTTTTCTTTCTCCTCTTCTGGTGTTAATTTAGGAGGCTTAGACTATTAATTGATTTTACTTCAATTTTAGCATCTTTTTTTGGTTGCTTTTTAGCCTTTTTTGCTGCTTCTGCTTCTTCAATTTCTCTTTTCTCCTTTTCAGTCAATTCTCTAGGAATTATCTTCCCTCCTGATAATCTTTAATCAAGAAATGCAACTGAGTATTAAAATAAATTAGGATTTGCTTCATCTGTTACTCTCCATTCCTCAGGAAATGAAAATACACCATTTATAACAAAATTCATCTTGATATTTGTTTTTCTAGCTGGCAATCTTTCGAGAAGTTTTAATTCATTCATGATAATTATTATAAATAAAAAAAATTTCAAATACTAAAAATTGTCCAATTCCTAATTAGATATTATCCAAATTCAAAGATTTAATTGCAAAATTAAATTTGATGCAATAGAAGGCTAGATTCTGGAAAAATAAATTAGTTTTAATAAAATTTTGTAAGGAAGAAATAATATTTCTATTGTAAGCCAGTTTTAATTCACTTATATAGTATTAGGATAACAAATTAGCAAAAATGGCAAGATATAAATCTAAAGAAGATATTCTTTAAATTTTAAAGTAGCTAAATATTTTTTCAGTTATCTATAGAGATGATTAAATTATTGAATTCAAACAAAAAAATATTTCATGTATTTTCTATTTACATTTGTTTCAATTATCATATTTAACATATTTATATTTATATTTAGATAAAGAAATAAAGAAATAAATATTGTTATTTAAATAAGAAAAATAGTTTTGATAATAATGGATCCAGTTTTATTTATGAAATATAGAAGTTAATCTAGTTTAAGTATTTAAAGTAGTCCAAAATAAATAATAATGAATAAAGGAAAAAATAAAAAGATGGTAAATGTTTCTGTAAGTAATGATTATGATTTAAAATAATCTTATTCAATATTAAAATTATAAATGGAAGATGATGGAAAAGTAAGTATTTCAACAAATAGAAGATTGATTAGAACATTTTCAGGTAAAATAATGAAAAATTCATAATAATAATAATAATAATAATAATAATAATAATAATAATAATAATAATAATTATAATTATAATCAGTTTAAAACTTTTTTCATCNCTTCTTGAGTCTTATAAAATTATTCCTCCTCTGTCAATGCATCCCATTCTGCCTTAAGTTTCTATTATTCTTCTAGTTCCATTTATTCTCTAAGAAGCTTTTCTTTCTCCTCTTCTGGTGTTAATTTAGGAGGCTTAGACTATTAATTGATTTTACTTCAATTTTAGCATCTTTTTTTGGTTGCTTTTTAGCCTTTTTTGCTGCTTCTGCTTCTTCAATTTCTCTTTTCTCCTTTTCAGTCAATTCTCTAGGAATTATCTTCCCTCCTGATAATCTTTAATCAAGAAATGCAACTGAGTATTAAAATAAATTAGGATTTGCTTCATCTGTTACTCTCCATTCCTCAGGAAATGAAAATACACCATTTATAACAAAATTCATCTTGATATTTGTTTTTCTAGCTGGCAATCTTTCGAGAAGTTTTAATTCATTCATGATAATTATTATAAATAAAAAAAATTTCAAATACTAAAAATTGTCCAATTCCTAATTAGATATTATCCAAATTCAAAGATTTAATTGCAAAATTAAATTTGATGCAATAGAAGGCTAGATTCTGGAAAAATAAATTAGTTTTAATAAAATTTTGTAAGGAAGAAATAATATTTCTATTGTAAGCCAGTTTTAATTCACTTATATAGTATTAGGATAACAAATTAGCAAAAATGGCAAGATATAAATCTAAAGAAGATATTCTTTAAATTTTAAAGTAGCTAAATATTTTTTCAGTTATCTATAGAGATGATTAAATTATTGAATTCAAACAAAAAAATATTTCATGTATTTTCTATTTACATTTGTTTCAATTATCATATTTAACATATTTATATTTATATTTAGATAAAGAAATAAAGAAATAAATATTGTTATTTAAATAAGAAAAATAGTTTTGATAATAATGGATCCAGTTTTATTTATGAAATATAGAAGTTAATCTAGTTTAAGTATTTAAAGTAGTCCAAAATAAATAATAATGAATAAAGGAAAAAATAAAAAGATGGTAAATGTTTCTGTAAGTAATGATTATGATTTAAAATAATCTTATTCAATATTAAAATTATAAATGGAAGATGATGGAAAAGTAAGTATTTCAACAAATAGAAGATTGATTAGAACATTTTCAGGTAAAATAATGAAAAATTCATAATAATAATAATAATAATAATAATAATAATAATAATAATAATAATAATAATTATAATTATAATCAGTTTAAAACTTTTTTCATCCAGTATTTAAAATACCTACTCCTTTACATTAAATAAGTTTAAAGAAATAAATAAAATCAATTATTGTTAAAATACCAGATAAAACTATTCCTAAAAAATAAAATGCTACAAGTGAATTAATTAGAAAAAAAATATTAAATGCATAAAGAAAAAGTTCTATTTTAACTAAATATATTCCTACTAAAATATCTATTGAACCTAAATTATCATATTAAAAGTATATTTTTTATTTTTATCTATTTTAGATTATTTTAATCATCTAATTAATATAATAATCATCATCATAATCATAATAATTCAATTACTTTTGATTCACATTATATTTGATATCTATATTTATATAATATTCTATTTATTATCAAATATATATATAACATATATTTAATAGTACAAAGTTAATTCTTTTATATTTAAAATTAAAATTGAATATTATTAATAAAAAAATACTTATTGTAATATATGTATATTTATATACTCTTCATTGATATCAAATCAAATTCAAGAGTTTCTTTATTTTTGATATTTTGTATTCTAATGAATCCTCTTCTTTCCAATCGAAAAAATCAAAATCTATGACATTTTGAGTTTCAAGTGCTTTCAAATGTCTTTATTTATGTATGACAATACCTATATTGCATCACCGTGTTAAATGATTTTTATTTAATTTATCCATCCAAAGTTGATATAAAATGTAGTGGCCCATTACAATTAATTACATAATTGTCCATCACTTTAAAATCAATATCATAAATAAGAACTTTTTAAAATTTAAGGAATTTTAATTACAATTTTTATAGTATCTAAATAATTTCAGCTTCTAAAAGAGTTTAAGTTCGACTAATAGAATCCTCTCTTAATCTTAAAAGATAAGGAAAATTTTCATTTTCAAAATAATCAATTGATACTCCAATTTTTTTTCTTTGAAGGATTTATCTACATACTTAATAATCTCTCTTTAGAAATTAGAAATACATTTAAAAAGGAGTATTCGGATTACAGGAGAGTTGATTTAAAGGTTAATTGATAATTTCAGGATAAAGATTAAACATCATTTAAGCAAATTAGAATGTAAATTTAGACAAATATATATGTTTTTATTATTTTCCAAGTTTGTAATATAAAATATCTAGAAGTTTAATGAGATGTTCTTCTTAANAATAATAATAATAATAATAATAATAATAATAATAATAATTATAATTATAATCAGTTTAAAACTTTTTTCATCCAGTATTTAAAATACCTACTCCTTTACATTAAATAAGTTTAAAGAAATAAATAAAATCAATTATTGTTAAAATACCAGATAAAACTATTCCTAAAAAATAAAATGCTACAAGTGAATTAATTAGAAAAAAAATATTAAATGCATAAAGAAAAAGTTCTATTTTAACTAAATATATTCCTACTAAAATATCTATTGAACCTAAATTATCATATTAAAAGTATATTTTTTATTTTTATCTATTTTAGATTATTTTAATCATCTAATTAATATAATAATCATCATCATAATCATAATAATTCAATTACTTTTGATTCACATTATATTTGATATCTATATTTATATAATATTCTATTTATTATCAAATATATATATAACATATATTTAATAGTACTTTTAAGATAAATTTACTTAATTCATAATTTTATACAATAATCTGCAATATTATTGTGTCTCTTTTAATAATAATAAGCAACTATGATTAATAATATAAATATATTTTTTTCTGCATTTTCACATTCCTCACTTAAATAAGTCTATATGGTATTAGTGGATAGTAAAATATCAAAATTAATATACCAGTTACCTCTCAAAATAAAATATAAGTATTCACCAAAAATGAAGAGAGAATGCCGATAAAGCAATCAACTGTGTTAAATTAAAGAAATTAGAGTTCTTTTTGAGTTAATTTTGTGGAATATTAGAATAATTAAATAAATTATATAACCAATTATAGAGTATAAAGTTAATTTAAATAGAATTATCAAAATCAGTTATCAGGAATATTTATACATAGAAAGTTAATTAGTCTTTATTGATTCTATTTCAGAAAGTGCAATATCTAATCTTTCCCTTAATGCTTCCATTTCAATACTACAAAGTACTTTTTCATATTAATAGTTAACTTTATTAAAGTCTTAATATTAATAATGCAATTTCTATGTTTATTTACCAATATTTACATGAATCTCCTCTTATAGATTTTGCTTTTCTTTCTACAATGCTGTTACTTATTTGTTCAATTAATTAATTGTTTCTTTATTATCAACTAATTCTTTATTTCTTAATTGTGATTAGTAATTGAAATTATCGATTTCTTTTTATTACTGTTAGAGTTTTTAATCATATCGAATCTTAACTAATAATTCAATAAAATACTTTTTGTTATGATTATGACGACAAATCATTTAATAATTATTATCTTTCTTATTGAAGTTGTTGGATTTCATTTGTCATTAATTAAAACTTCTAAGTAATATCATCTTAGAATTCTTATTCAAATTTTCCTTACTTCATTCTTGCCTCTGTTAATTCTTATTCATAGTTTTCACGAATAGATAGTATTTGCTATTGTAATTAATCATACTTTAATTATAATTGAGAGAATTATATATTTAATGATTTAATTTAATTATCTTTTTCTTGGGAGAGGACTTAAGCTTGATTTAATTAATTGAGCATTTCTTATTCATAGATATTTTTTGAAAGATTTTCATGATTTTTTTTTTCTTGTAATTGATTATTGAGACGTTTATTTATGGAATTTAAATTTTCAAATTCATTTCTTTATTCTACAATTTTAGTTTCATATATAGAAATTTATGATGAGAGTATTTCTAATTGATTTTAGAGTTCATGATTTTAAGTATCCAACTTTCGAACATCCATACTTAATATTTCTAATTAAGAGTTTCTTATTTTTAAATCATCAATTTCATTTTCTCTTTAATTAATAATTTCTTTAAGTTTTTCTAACTCTTATTCATTAACAACTCTTTTTTTCATTATCTCCTATTATGTTCTCATTTCATCCATATCAATTTTAATTCTTTGGTATAGATTAGTCATTCGTGCCAATTCTTTTTATGCTTAATCTTTCTAAGCAATAGCATCAACTATTTATGTTTTTAATTCAAATTAGTCCATTTCTAATTAATGACATTTCTTTCTTGCTTTTTCAGTTTCCCTATTTTAATTATCCAATTCTCTTTATAAATATTTTAGTTCTTCATTTAATTCATTCATAGAAACCTAATAAAATTGTTTTAATTGTTAGGATTAATTATGCATTTCCATTTTATAATGGTTTTCCATATCTTACAATTATTTAACTTTGTCATTTTCACTAATAATGAACTTTTATTTCCATGAATCACTTTCATTTCTAATGACTCTAATTCTATCTTCAACTTCTCTATAAATTCGATCATCACTTTTTGCAGTATATGTTTCTTAGGATTAGGATTATGGGACTAAAAATTCAGCAACAGAAGTTTGCAATTTCATTTCTTTTTGTTAAGGCAAAGTTTAGATGTTTTAAAAGTTTTAAATTGTTTATTGTTGAATACGATTATTTGGTGATTAAAAGGTTCTATAAACGGTTTAACCTGATTTTGGAGCAACATTAGCTGGAGACATATTTTATCTGATGTTATTAACATGAACAATCTATTCATTTACAGGAACATGAACTGCTTCATATACTAGTGTTTTCAATATTGCTTTCTATTATTGAGCTTGAGATAAAAAAGAATCTTTGTTTGGTTAATATGCATTTGGAGAAATTGATCTCATTAATTATTTTATTATTAATTTTATTCTTAAAAAACCAATAAATTTATAATATCTAAATTCTTAACGTAAATTTTTTATTTCATTACTATTAGAATCTAGAAGCATCATAAGTGCAATATAAATTAATAAAATTTATAGGCTAATTATTTGAATAATATCTAATGATTTTTATTATACAACCGATAAGAAAGGATATCATTTGCTCTATATACTATGAGTTTAGAGGAAGATTTATCAGAATTAAGAAGAAAAAAATTGAAATTAACATAAATGTATTGAATACGAATAAAAATAATATGTTATAATAAAATTGTATCCATCATTCTTATTATTCTCTATAAATTGTTAGTTTATGATTAATGATTATTAAATTTTGAAAGGGAAGCAAATTCTGATTCCTCAACAAAAAGATCAAATAAGACTTTACAATATGGTAGTATTTTGAAGTTTATAATCGAACAAGAGTTTTCTTATATGTTCTAAATCTCCAAAGACTAATAAGATTTATTAATTTTGAATCAAAATTTATCAAGAAATAATTCTGGCAATTGAACTCAGTAAAATCATTAATATATTTTAGAATCCTTGAAACTCATGCATTTAATCTGGGCAGAAATAGTGTTTAAAGATCCCATCATTATACATTACTACTTTACCTTCAATGGTTAAGCAGAAAAATATCAAAGCTTAAAAAGATACTTAATTAACAACATCCTTATTAGATTTATTTATTTAACAACTTTCTAATTTTTTTCATAATATATTAAATTTAACAGAATTATTTAGGAATTTAAACTTTAATATACAATGCTCTAATCACCTAAAAATGCAATTTCAACTGCTAAATTTTAGTAGAAAGTGATGAACTTAGAAACAAACACCTCTTAATTTGATGCAACTTCAACAATTATTTAATCTATGTATTTACAAATAGACGAATTGATCGAAACAATTAAAAAAAGAAACCCAAAATAAATTAAACAACAGAAAACTGAAGAGAATAGCTTAACATATCAAAATTAATTAAATATGTTCAAGGCTGATGAAGAATCAACTAATTTATAATAGTATTATTTGGCTATTGAATCAGAAGAAATATCAAATGCCTTGTATGCTAAACCAAATGATGTTTTACTTTAACAAGCATAAATGAAAAAAACTATATAAGCACTTTAGATTAAGATAAATCAAACCAAATAAGTAAGTGTTGTTTTATTTATATAAGACTCTTAGTGTAACAGATAATGAGTATAGAGAACTTGAGAGCAAAGCATAAGCTATATAAGAAAAACAATAAAATTACGCATCAATCTTATTAAAACTTAAAGAAAAGTAATAATTAAATGATTCGGTTAATAAATTACTAGATTAAGTAGGTTAATAGTAATGGTTAAAGTTACGTTAATTATTTGATGTAGATATGATTAAGCTTAGTATTCCATTTGAAAAGTTGATTAAACTTTAATAATTATTATTGAAAGAATCAGAGAACTTGATATAAGTAGGAAAACATTAATGTATTTTGGAAGAGAAGAAATAATTTTTAATTGAGATTCAATTATAATCACCATTAATTAATTTAGTATTATCATTTGATTAGATATTGTTAAACATAATTCATCAACCAAAAGATTTGCTAATCTCGAAATAAGGATTATTAGTATAAACTGTAAAATGTCTTAATATTCTGCATTAAAACTTTTGCTGCATTATTCAAAATTTAACTAAGTTAAATTATTCATAAAAATATTTTGAGGAATCATAAAAGGAATTAATATAAGTAACTGCTTAAGCTAAAACATTTTCATTGAACAAGACTTAATTACTGATTGAAATTGATAAAATGAAGAAGTAACTAAAAGATTTATAATAATAATTATAAAATTCTTAAATGACAACAGATCGAAATATTGAAAATGAGGTTTAAAATCTTTTAACAATGTATTTAAAAGATAAAGAAATTTTGATGAGGGAAATCAAATTTAAATATGGTAAATAATATCATGATCATATGATTATGGATGTTAAATAAGAATTCAAAAAAATATGTTTAGGATAATAATTTGAATAGACAAAAAAGATTGAATAAGCTTATAATAGAATGGATGAAATCTAAAAACAAATCATAAAAAATAAAGATAAAATTATAGAATTATTAAAATAGTTGAAAGAACATAAGATTAATCTTCAATAAACTAAAACAGAAGAATCATAAATAGATAAAAAAGAATTTCTTTTACAATTATAAAATTTAAAAATTATTCTACTTTAACTTGAAAATAAAATTTAAAAAAAAACTCAACATAATTCTGAATAATTATTATAAGATCTTTAAGTAGAAATAAATAAATTAAAAGAATTTATTGATCAAAATTTTTTTGTTTAAAAATAGAGAAGTGATTCTATTGATACTATTAAGAAAACATAAAAGTTTGAGCATGCAAGATCATAATCATAAATACCCATAGTTTCTACTTTAGGATCTGAAATATCTGGTCCAATTTAAAGTCCAAAAAATATTTAATATCCAATTTAAAACCCTCAAGAGATATTTGATTCCTCTGATGATCCTATCTAAATTGTCAAAAAGCCTTTTTCAGAATGGAACAGTTATCAATTAAGTTTTAATTAGAATTAATTAAAATCAATATCTGGAATAAGTGGATAAGAATAATCATTTATCACATAAAAAGAAAGTAGTTTGCATGGTTCAATCTTAGAAGCTATGTCTAGCAATAGAAATAAAAAACCAGAGATTCATTTGATTGTATTTTTAAAATTGAATGAATGCAGTAAAACATATGATCCCACTAAAAATGAAGATCCATACAAATATGGTTATAGATTATATAGAATTGATAATCAATTTAATGTAATCAATTTAATTATGAAAGATTTTTAGTTCTGAAGAGAATGAGAATATGAATAGTTATTAAAAATTTGAGAGGAGACTTGATGTTAAATAGCTTATTTTGGTAATTATTAAATTTGATTTTAGGATGATTGTAGTTAAAATGCTTTGAAGTTTAGGATGATTTATGAACCTTCAATGAGAGGAATAGTTTAAGATAGTTTGGCTTTAAGACATTTAAATATGCAACATCTACCATTCAAATTATAAGGAAATTCTGTAATAGTTAATGGGTTATGCTTAAATGAGCAAGACTTAATTAAATTATAATTATTATTTAAGTAATGAATGTATTATTAAACTATTATTAAATTACGTGTTCAGATTATTATTTTTTTAATAACAATATATTAATATATATGGTACTTGCAGAACTAGGAAAATCAATAAATGCGGCACTTTAAAAACTTAATAAAGCCCCTGTTGTAGATGAAGCACTAGTAGACTAAATATTAGGTGAAATAGCAATGGCTTTATTAAAAGCAGATGTTAATGCGAAATTTATAAAAAAATTAAGAGAAGATGTTAAGATGGAATTCAAACTATGTTAAGAGGAGAATGTCAATCATTAAAAATTAATATAGAAATCAGTTGTAGATGGATTAACAAGAATGCTTGAGAGTGATAGAAAGCCATTTTAACCTAAAAAGGGTATTAATAAATAAAAATATTAATAGGAAAACAAAATGTTATTATGTTTGTTGGTTTATAAGGATCTGGTAAAACAACTACTTGTACTAAATATGCATATTATTATTAAAAGAAAGGCTGGAAAGTAGCTTTAGTTTGTGCTGATACATTCAGAGCAGGTGCTTTTGATTAATTAAAATAAAATGCCACTAAAGTGAGAGTTCCATTTTATGGGTAAAAATAATATCAAATGCTAGATCTTATACTGAAGCTGATCCTGTATAAATTGCATAAGAGGGTGTTAATGTGTTTAAGAAAGAAGCCTTTGAAATAATTATAGTAGATACATCAGGAAGACATAAATAAGAAAATGATTTGTTTGAAGAAATGAAATAAGTAGAAGCTGCAGTAAAACCAGATGATATAGTTTTTGTTATGGATTCATCAATTGGTTAAGCTTGTTATGATTAAGCCTTGGCATTTAAGAAAGCTGTTAATGTTGGATCTGTTATTATAACAAAGTTAGATGGACATGCAAAAGGTGGTGGTGCTTTGTCAGCAGTAGCAGCTACAGAATCTCCTATTGTATTCATAGGAGAAGGTGAGCATTTTGATGATTTGGAATCTTTTGAAGCTTCATCTTTTGTAAGAAGACTATTAGGATTAGGAGATATTAATAAATTATTTTAATCAGTTAAAGATGTTGTAAATATGAGAGATTAACCATAATTAATATAAAAATTAAAAGAGGGTAAATTTTCTATAAGAGATTTATAAACATAATTCAATTCTGTACTTAAATTAGGATCTTTAAATTAATTTATGTCTGCTATTCCAGGAATGGGAAGTTCAGTATTATCAAAAGGAAATGAAAAAGAATCTATTAAAAGAATTTAGAGGTTTTTATGTATAATGAATTCTATGACATAAGAAGAATTGGATGGTGAAGGTATATAATTATATTAATTAAGGCAATTTAAATTTTTGTCGAATTGTTAGAATTGCAAGAGGATCTGGTACATCTATAGAAGAAGTTCACATTTTATTAGATGAACATAAGAAATTGTCTAAAGTAGTTGGAAATTTAGCTAAAACTAATTTAGGAGGAAAAAGTAAAAGATATTAATAATTTTATAGGAGGAAATGAATTTGATCAACTTAAAAGAAATCCATAATAAATGATGTAAAAGATGAAAGGGGCTATTGATCCTAGTATGCTCTAAAAGTTAGGAGGAATGGACAATGTTATGAATATGATGAAATAAATGGGTTAAATGGATGGAATTTAAGATTTGATGAAATAAATGGGAGGAATGGGAGGAGCTCCAGGTAAAGGAAAAAGAAGATGATTTAAGATTATTAACAATTGTTATTATTTTATTATTATTATCATAATTCAATTATTATTGATTTCATTTAAAGTTTTCAAGAAAATTAATTCTTAACGTTAGATTGTTATTATTCAATTAAAATTGTTCTATTAATATTTAACAATCAAGTGTTTAGAGAGCTATTATAATGTAATATATCGAATATTGACATTAATTATGAGATTGAGAAATATTTTTAATGAAATGAAAATTAGCAAAAAATAATAATATAAAAAAAATAAATGATACAAATTTAAAAGATTAACTATAAAAAAAATATTGCAAAATATATATCTTATAATAACAAATATATTGTTATTAATATACAAACTAAATAGTCAATGATTTTTTTGATGTAATTTTTCTTTAAGGTTTTATAACAACATTGTGTTCCTTTATTAAAGCTCTTCATGTTCTTTTTATAATGCTGAATATTGATTTTTTAAAGTTTTTAACTCTTATTATTATTGTTTCAAATCTTATCTGTAATCTATTTATGGTAATTAATCTAATTCATGCATTAATCTTTTTATTTCAAATTCTGATTATTTTATTTATTCAATTGCATCAATTTAATTTATTTCAATACAATCCTTATATTTTTTTTTTAATTCTTCTAATTTTAATAATTTTTCGTATGAATGTTTTAATTTACGAATTTCGATTTCAGGAATTTCATCTTCATTATCCTCTATATAATCTGTTTGAGTTGAAGTTGACACATAAAAAATTTATTATGATTGTAAATTATTTGGGGGAATTTCCAATAATTTGTGCTCTTCAATTTTCTATGAAATTTGATATTTATATAAATCTATATTTTATAAATTTATATCTATTTAGTTATTACATTTTATTTGTTACTTTTAATTTTTAAGTTTTTTTTTATTTCTTTCTTGATTGTATTTTTATAGTTATTTCTAGTAATTTAATATTGTTATTAAATTCATTTATTAAATTTAATAAATAATTTAATTAAAAATAATCAAGTAATTATTTTTTTAATTCTTATATAAATGTTTCTTCATAGAAAATTGATTATTATATATAAGTCGAAAAAACTAAAAATTTCAATTTTTAATATAAATTTAGTTATTTTTGGTTAAAAAAGAAGAGGATTTAGCAAAAAATAAAATAAAAATCATTTGATTCAATAAAGTGATTTATTTGAAATGATGCTATCTATTTCCTCACATTCATACATTTATTACTTTTACAATTTTTCTTATTCTTATTATATTAATGAGATCACCTATTTACTCTAAATACTTTAATTTGTGCTGGCAAAACTAAGCTAAGTTTTTCGTTTCTCAAATAATGTATTAATTTTTATTGAAACCTATGAACTTTTGATTATTGTGTCTGGTGTATTATCTGAAAAATCCCTTTCAATTTCTAATTAAGTTAAAGCTCTTCGTTTGCATTAATTTCTTAAGTTCGAAAAGAATCGATCTTGTTTAGCTTTTGGATCAGTTTTCATTTTGATGTTCAAAGAACTCAAATAATCGACTATTGATAACTCAATTTGGAGATTTTTTTTTTTAAATTCATTATTTTCTTGATATTCTCTGATGTTCAATTCTAGTGATCTTCCTGAATAACCTCCATAATAATCTTCTTATGGATCTACATTGATGCTTGAATATGATATTTGAGAAAGATTAAGCTCTTTTAAATTAACTGGCTATTATTATTATTCGAGTTCCATACAAATATATTTTATTAATTTTTTGATGTCAAAAATATCTGAATTATCCATCAAGACAATACTAACACTTAATTATAGAATTCTAATAAAACTTAAATTACATCATAATAATGGAAATTCATTTATTCATACTTCATTTAAATATTATATTCACAAAATTAAGTAATAATACTGTAGTTCTATTATAAAATGTAAAAGGCTTTCAAAAAAAGAGTAACATCAAAAAAAAGCTAATGTTATTAATAAATAAGGTTGAAATTTTTCAACTCCAATTCGAACATTATTTATTTTTTAAATATCATTCCTCTTAGACAATTAATGAGTAATAGCATTTTTAAAGAATGCTTTTGAATATGAATTAGTTTTGTCTTCTTCTTGTTTCTATGAAAAGTCTCATTAAACAAATGAAATTGAACTGAATTTTTTATTTATTTTAAAAAACTGAAAAATAATTATCATAAGTGATTTTATACATATTAGCAATCTAACATCATAAAGTATTAATCAAGAAATCTATTTATATTTATTAATTTCAGGAGCAAATAAAAGCATATCTGAAATTAAAATTAATTATTCATCTGATGCAATCATATTCTGTCAAAGAGCCAAAATTTAAAAGTATTTTTAAATTGGATAATTAATAACAATTCAAATAATTATTAAAAATCAGCCTTATAAATATATTAAAAGATTAGCTAATGATCAATTTGCTATAAATTTTGATGAGAATTTTATACTTAATTATAAATTTATTTTTGAAAATTATTAAAATCAATAATTTAATGATTACATTCTCATAATTTATGAACTTATATGACAAAAAATATTCGCCTAAATATACTTCATATGATTCTTATGCCAACCACAATTATTTTCAATTTAATCTAATCTTTTAACTTATATTATTCTAAATTTACGAATATATTATTGAAGAACATATAATCGGAATGAAAAACTTATTTTAATTCAAACCAATACTTATGATTTAAAATTTCTTAAATTAAGATTCTTTCTAATTGATAAAACAAAAATGTTATTTAAAATCTTTTTTGTAATATTAAATGTTATTAAATCAATCGTCGTCTTGATAAAGTTTTATTTTGATTATCACTTCAATTTTTGCTATATTATGGCCTAGTTTAAACCTTGAAAAAAAAATTAAATAAAAAGTATTAAATTTATTTTATTTTTTTTTTAATTTAAACTTTAAGTCTACTTAAAAAGTAATTATTTTGTTATAATAGACCAAATTTCATATAAAAACCAATTAAATTTTGAATAATTAAGATTAAAAATTGAATTTATCAATCATTTTATATATTATATATAATTTTGCATAAAAATAATCTATTCTCTAATATTTGACTCAATTTTTGATTTCATTTTATATTTCCCCAAAATATTTAATTATAGTATCTTTTCTATATTCAGAATTTTGATATAAAAGAAATACCTAATTTAATATGAATTGAAACGTTCAGATATTTATTAAATGTTCTAAATAATTGATTTATATTAATTCATGCCTTTAATTTAGTCTTTATACAGGCTATGTAATTTCGATTTACATTTAGAATTGAGATTTAATATTTTTTGATGATATTAGATGGTATTAACATATTATAGAAAATGAAAAAATAAGATTAAGAAAGACAACATGAGAGAATTGATGGAAACTGAAGGTGTATTTATAACTGATTGAATCATAACCTTAGTTAGAATATAATATTTTTTCGTATTATTTATAATACTATATAAGAGTTGAGTATATAAGTAATTAAATTTAAAAAAATAAATTGAAGTATTTAAAGTGTTTAAAATAATGCAAGAATTTGTCGAATTAATTTAGGCAGCATTTTTCGCAAAAGAAAATAATTAACGTAGTTAAGCAGAGTAGTAGCTTGTAAATTTGAAGCATCAATTACCAAATGACTTTTTTTAAAAGTGCAGCTCTGCATTTATATCTCCTTAATTGGATTCCCAAACTAGAGTAGCAGCAGGGACTTTACTATAAAGATGTATCAGTTATGAGTAAGGATGGCTTACAATCGGGTTAGATGTAAAGCGTAAAATCAAAGATGAGTTGCTTTCCCAACTAATTTCTAGTGATTAAAATATAAAAAAGTCAGCAGCAAGCGTAATAATTACATATTAATTATATAGTGTTTATCAGGAATATGTGCAATAGAATTACCAAGATAAGAGTGGCCTGAAATCATTAGCATATTAGTATCAAATACTAGACATGAATCAATAGAAGTAAAAAAAGCGGCAACTATAACTCTTGGTTATATTTGTGAGGCTTTGAAAAATCAAAAGTAATCAATAGAGAAGACAGAGAGTGAAAAAGTGTTGTATGGAATATGTATGGGATTACAGGGAGAGAAATAAATCAAATTGATTTCAATCAGAGCATTGAAGGATAGTTTATAATTTATGGATCAAGTATTGGCACAATAATAAGTCAGGGATCATGTGACTAAGTTGTTGGTTGAATCAGCAATATCATAAGATGCTGAAATAAGATTGGCATCATTAGAATGCTTAATAGACTACACCAAAGCAATTTTCGATTATTTAGGTAATAATTCTAATATATAAATTTTAGAATAATATATTTTGGGTTTATGGAATTGTACATAGGAAAGTATTTTCCATAAGGATTTTGCAATTGTGGCTATAGAAATATGGTAGAGTATTGCATCTGAAATAAATGAGAGATCTGCTGTAAGTAATAGAACTAATTTGGGATTCAGAAAAACCTAAAAAGAGGCTTTACAATTAATATCTTAATAATTAATCTAAGCTGTTCTTTAAAACTTGCTAATCTCTGATGAGGATGAAGAGGATGATGAAGAATAAGGAATTTAAGAGGCAGCATATAAGGCAGCATCTTCAATTAGTGAAGCATTAGGAAATTTATGTTATTAATTGTATCTAAGATTTATTGAAAGTAATTGAATTATTGATTATATATTTTAGATACACTTTAAGCACAAGAATGGTAAAATAGAAAGGCTTCATTATTAGCATTTTCTTCAATGGTTGAGACAGCTGATGTTTTAGAATTATTCTAATATTCTAATTCAGCTATTGGTGAATTTATAAAAAAATTAGCTGATCCTCATAAATAGGTTAGATATGCTGCTGGTAGAGTAATAACAAGAATTGCTGAAAATTATCCATTAGTTATTTTGAAGCATTAATTTGCTGATGAATACATTAATTAATTTTCATAATTTTTATAAGGAAATACTAAATTGACAAAATATTTATTATGGACTCTTGTTAATATCACAGAAGCTTTTAGAGATGATCCTATAAATTAATTTGGCAAATATTATGATTTTTTAATTTCTTAATTTGCTACAATAATTGGAAGATAAGATTTTTAGAATGGAACTCTATTAGATATAGCTTGGGTTGGTATCATTAATTGCTTGTAATGTGTTAAAGAACCTTAAAAAATAAAGACATATTTAGAAGCATTTGGTTAATAAATGGTTGCTGTCTATTCATAGAGTGGATGGTAAAAAGAGGCTAATATTTCTGGATTATTATCAGCAATTCATATATGCTTTTTAAGATTAGTAGTATTAGGAGATTAGTGTGATATCTAATTGATGAATAATTTCTATTCACTTATTGTTGATTACTTTAAAAAAATCTAGACTGTTACATAAGATGGTTTTTATGCAATTAGTGCTATTGCTCAATGTAAATAAATCTTAAATATATTATATAGATAGCAAAATTAATTTTAAATCACTATTAGATGATTTTATGTAAAATTATTTGGAAATTGGATTATAAAAGAAACTAGAAATTGAAACATTTAAAGGAGCCATTTTATGTTTGGCTGATATTGCTAGATCCCTTCAATTTAAAGAGTTCAGCAAATATTTAAGTATTTTATAATATCTAATTACTTGTGTTAATGTAATTGATTATATATAATTCAAAAGGATTCATAAGTAAATAGAGTAGCCAAGATTGCTTTGTTTGTTTGTATAGCTGATATAGTTCTGATAGCAGAATAAGATGCTGAACCCTACTTTTAAGCCATTTGGCAATTAGTAAATAGTGGATTCAGAGCTTCAATCTACTTTACTTAGAATAAAGAAATGACACAATTAGAATATTATGAAAGTCTTAATGATGCCTTATTAAATTGTTATTTATGCATGTTACATGCATTCAACTTAAATAAGGTACCCTACATTCCACTCTATTAAACAATATCTGAATTGTGTATGTTTATTTAAGCTACATCTGAAAAGTCATTGACACCTACTGTGGTATTAATTATTATTAAATAATTATAGGAATATATTCGTCTTTGTGTTACTTGTCTCCTCGATTGTGTGGCCTATTATAAGTAAGCTAAGGGACAAGATAATATGTCTTAAAAAATACTCACCAGTCCTCTTCTCATCAGCTTATTAGATATGTTAAAATAATATTCAAACTAATAAGAAAATCAATAATTAATTATGTATGCTAATGATTTATGCAAATCATTCCAATTGCCTTAAAATTTGAATTGAGATCATCATTATATATTATTATGTTTAATTGAGATGTGGTGTATTTATTCTGACAGAGTAGAATGCTCTATAAATCTATAATATAATATATAAGTTCATTAGTATTCATTGGTAATTTTTAAATATTTTTCAAAAAAATACATAATGAAAGGAGGTAAATAATAAAAGAACAAATCAATCTGGGATTAAGTCAGAAATGAAGAAAAAGACTTCTATTTTAACTTTTTGGCTAAAAAATACAGAAATCTCTAAAAGAAACTCAAGGATATAGCAGACCTTGAAGAATTACAAAAAACTAAAGAATTGAAACAAGAATAGATCTAGAAGATACAAAACAAAGAAGAAAATAATGAAAGAATAAAAGAATTAGAAGGCCAACTCTCGAATTGGCTAAATGCTAAGAAAGAAGCCGAACAATAAGGATCTATAATCACTATTGAAGCATACATTATAATTCTTCAAAATCTCGCCTAAGATCCCTAATTAGTTGCTCTGTTAGCTTAAGACCATGAATCCACCCATGAATTAGCTAAAAAATTGTAATCTAAAATAGTTGGATAATCAGCCAAAACAGATTAACCATGGAAAGGATTGAAAGTATTTGAATTATAATTTATATTTAGTTTGAAATTCAAACATAGGAATAACATCAAGAAACTAAACAAATCTAAGAAGTAACTGAAACAGAACCTATTTAATAATAAGTCCAATAAGTAATTTAACAATAAGAATAACCTATCTAATCAAAATAAACACCATCAGAAGAAGTATAACTTTAATAGAAATAACATGAATAACCAGAAATCTAAGAAACTTAAGAACAATAATAATTCAGTGAATAACAACCATAAAATGAACAACCCTAAGAAGATATTTAAAATTAAGTCTAATAACCCAATTAAGATGAATAACCATAAACAAAAGAGGGTTAAAGACATCATTAACATCGTGATGATAGAAGAAATTACAAAAAAAATTACAATAATAATAATTATGATAGAAGAAACAATTATGATAGACCATACAGAGGAAACAAATAATATTATCAAAATAGAGATAGAAATTATCAATAAGAATAAATCTGGGAAGAAAAAGTTGATAGATAGGCTCCTTAAAATTAAGAAGAGTAATAATAAGAAGAGGATGATTACATTACTGTTAGAAGCAAGTATCATTTACCTTTATCTAATCTAGAAAACCATAAAAACCATAGAGAGGAGGATAAAGGAATTATGAAAATAGAAATAATAATAGAAACTATGAGGGCAATCAATCAAGAGGATAAAGAAACAATGAATAAGTTGATAAATGAGAGTATTTAAAAAATATATATATATATATATATTTATATATCTTTGTTATATTTACAGTAATTATCTTTAGTTAATAAATAAAAGATAGTATTGTAAACAAATCTATAGTAGTTAATTTCTAAATCTAATTAATCAATTATTAACTTTTCAAATCTTTCTTTAAAGTTAAAAGCATTCTATCTTTATATAATAAACTTATGATTAATTTAAAAGTAAGTAATCTTTAAATAATAAATAATTATGTATAAATTATTTATTGAAAACAATTGTAAAATCCTTAATCTTATCTCAAATTTATAGTTAATACTTATTATTAATAGTTATTCAAATCATTTCTAGTATCTTATACATTAAGTAATTAAACATAAGTTGGTTTATTATATTTTTATTCAACATTATTATGATAGTTGATAGTTCTTATTTTTATTTATATCTTTTTATTTTTTTTAAGATTATTAGAAAGAGAGATCAAAATTGAAAGCATCTATTAACAAATATATAAAAATCATTTTAATAATTAATTTCAGTCATAAATTTATAATTGATATTGTTATTTTGATAATCAAATTCCCTTTAAAATAAAGAATAATTTAAGAAATGACATTTAATTAAATTTATTATTAATTTTTGTATTAGATTAATATTGAGAAATTATAGAAAAATTAAAATTTTATTAACTTAAAACTATTAACCTATTAAGAAATTCAATCTCTTTTTTTCTTGAGGTACTCCTCCCTTTCTTATTACTCAAATGATTTTCTATATAATTCTAACTTTACTCTTTTAACTTCTGATTTATCCTTTTTCTCGAGTTTATTACCAAAAATGCATAAGGATGTCAAAACTACTATAAATGCTACAACAACATAAACAGGAACCTCAATGATAATGTAAGTTGATTACCATTTTTAACGAGAATATTCTTCTTAACCATTTTTGAAATGATCAATTTCTTTTGGAGTGTCATAAGGTTCTAGATGTAGATATTTCTTTTCATCTTCAAATTGAGTAAAATTACCAATATTAGTAGATTCTATTGATTAAATTAGGTTTTACCATTATAAAATACGTCTTATTATCAGTATCAAAAAATACAAAGGTTGGATATTTAGTTATACCAATCCTATCACCAATAAGTTCTTAATTATATCTTTGTTAATGTTTATTGATACGTATCTATTGCACCAATATTTATTGTACCATTGTAAGTTGTTATAATTTCTTCCAAAATTTTAACTATTCTATGACAACCCTTACACCATGGAGCCAAAAAGAATATAAACCATGGTTTTTCTAATCCTTCATTGCCTAAATGTGTAATTGCATCCTAATTATTGCCATTTAACATTATAACAGGTGTCTATTTTGGGAATTCTAAATCTGGCATTTCTTAAGAGGTACATAAACTAAAATCACAAAAAGAAGCTTAAATTTCATTATTTTATTTTATTATTTCTAAATAATATATTTCATTCTCTTGTTGCAACAAAATAATTATTTGCTTATTCTTTGGCATTGTTAGTCCAAGCAATCTATCAATAATTTATTATGAATTTCTTACTTCAGCTAATAATACAGTGCCAGCTAAAGCTATACAGATTGGGGCAGCATATGTGACTCTCTTAGGTGTATATACTGGAGCATAATGTTCAATGTATGATAATCTTGGTGCCTTAGTATAAATCAAATGGCTGAATCATATAAATTTTTATATACTCAAGATATTAAACTGATCTTCCAATAAATGTTTTGTTTGTAAAGTTTGTGAATGACAAACCAGTTGCTGTCACTGCAGAGCAAATCGATTTGTAGAGTTTGAATGAATTTGGATTCATTATTATTAGATATATATATATAAAATTAATTAATAAATTATTCTTTAATTCTAAAGGTCATTCAATTGAGTAGATTAGAATTTATAGGTTGGTAATTTTGAATTTTGGTTTGCATTAAATATGGCAATTACTTATTTAATTGAATAACCATAATTTTATTTCATAAATTAGTAAAAAAAATTTGAAAATAAATGGAATATAAACGTTTGCTTGATATTTGTGAATAATTACTTAAACATTCAGGTAGTATTTCTTATGATAATGATTGATAGCATTACCTTTGGATATGTTAGAAAAATATTATTTACTTAAAGAAAAGACATTGTCTAATGTTATAGTTAATCCTTAAGCAAATTAAAATGCTTTGGTTGTTAAGATCATTCAATTATTTGCTTAATGTTTTAATTAGATGCTTACACAAAGAGATATTAATATAACTAATACAGAAACAACAATCAACCATTTATTAGTAAGATTATACTTAATTTTAATAAAGGATACTTACAATGCGAATGATTTAAGATCTGAATTTTCTACAACATTCCAAGTATATATAGCATATTTGAATTCATAGTTATTATTATAAATAAATAGTGATAGAAAGGAATTGGATGCCACAGTCACATTTTTATAAAATGAGATAAGGAAAATTAAATTAGAGTTGAATATGTCAAATTCTAGATTAGATCAATAAAAGAAATTGACAAATTCAGAGGATAAAGAGAAAAGTTTAAAAGTATAAAGAAATTTAAATTCTATAGTTATAGAGATAAATAGATGAGTTAAAGGATGAATTATAAACAAAAATAGAAGAACATGAAGAATAAGTTCATTAATTATAATTTAAATATGATGAATAAATAAAAGCATTAATGAAAAAGAATAAGGATACATTTTAATCAGAATCTAAATATTAATAATTAGAAAAAGAATAGAAATAATATGAAGAATTTTTTGATAAATTTGCTGAAATGTCTTTACCATATTTAGAAAAATATGAAAGAGATTTTGAAAAATAATAAGCTAAATCTAAAAAATATTCAGAATAAAATATTAGTGAAAATGAAATACTCTTAGATTTTCTGTTCTATTTACTCTAGAAATATGTTCCATTATAAGAAGATATGAGGGAAGTTAGAAAAAGTAGTGCTAAAAAAAGTAATCAAGCAAGTCCAAAGGTATCAAGAGAGAGCAATAAAGGAGAATCATCTGCAACAAGAGATTTACATTTTGAATAATACAAGGTTTAAAATAATAATCAGATTGATGATACAGTTAATAAATTAAAATAAGAGTTGGAATAATCAAGAAAAACACTTGAGAAATATGAATTAAGTCGAAATAAATTATAGGTAATATTAATAAATAATAAATTAGAATTAAATATCGTGATTTATTTAATATATATATATATAATTTTAATAAATATCTTTCAATGTCTTTGCCATAAGGAATTCCAATGAATGCTGTTTATAAACAAGTTGTTATGGAGCATAAGGAAGATGATAGAGTTGAGCAATTAGAAGCACAAATATATAACATGGAAAAAGATCATAGTATGTGGAGAAAGAAGTATTTTGAACTTGAATCATTATATGATAAGTGTAGATATGCTGCTGAAAAAGTAAATATTTTTTTATTAAATTAAGTCAGTCTAATTAGAAGATAGAATCAATCTATTAAGATAAGACAATTCATAAATATCAGGTTTGCTTAGAGAAAAAGCTACAGAATGTGAAAAAATGAGAGTGAGATTGACATAATTAGAAAATGAGAATTTTGAATTAAATACAATCAGATTATAAGTAACTAAATTTAATGATCTTTTATCATAAAAGACATAAGATATTGAGTAATTAAGAAAGAAAAATTCAGAAATTTATGCTAGAGTAATTGAATTAGAAGGAAATGAATTAGTTATTAGAGATTATAAGGCTTAAGTAAATAGTTTGACAAAGGATTTAGATGTTTGGAAAAAATTATATGAGGATTAATAATAAGAAAGAGTCAAACTATTAGAAATTATTAGATAATTTGAATTAAACAATCCTTTATCAGGATCAGTCAAATCATCTTAATAATAAAATAGTGAAGTAATTGAAAGAAGAGTTGTCACTACTTCAGAAACGACTAATAATACTCTTTAATTATAATCATCACTTTTATAAAATTAAGCAACTATTTCTGATTTGGAGGATAGACTTGGATTCTAAGAAAAGTAATATGATAAATTGAAGCAAGAATTAGAAGGCAGAATTAAAATTAATAATGAACTTAAATTAAAGTAATATATTATTTTATTTATAGAATAACTTAATAAGAATGTGAATTGAAGAATATAAATTATTTGAAATTAGATAATTAAAAATTAAAGGATTAATTAGATTAAACTAAAAGAGAACTTGATTAATTTAGAAAATAATATTATACAACTTTAAGTAAATTATAAATTGCTGAATAATAACTTAATGAATTATATAATTTGGAAAATAGACTTTAATTATTATAATAAGAAAGAGACACCTTAAATAAATCATTAAAATAAAAAAATGAAGATATTGGATAATTGTAAGACAAAGTTTCATCATTATTATCTTAATTAGAATAATTGAGACTTAATGATTAAGCAAGAAATGCTGCAGAAAATGAAGTTATTTAACTCAAATCTGAATTAAACAAACTCTAAAGTAATCTTAAATAAAAAGAATAAACTATCACAGATTTACATGGAAAAATAAATGACTTATAAAAATAATTAACTAATGCATAATCTGATTTTAAGAGATTGTAAGCTAAGGATTATTCAGGATTATAAGATTAAGCAAAATTAGTTAATGAATTATAATAGAAATTACTTTAATTGAGTCAAGATAACTCAAAATTCTAAAGTTAAGCTTTTAATTTAGAATCCAAAAATAATTCATAAGTTTAAGATATTTAAAGATTGAATTCATTATTATAGACTAAAACATAAGAACTTTAAGATGCAAATAAGAAAATTAATGATTTAGAAAATGATAAGACAATTCCTGATCTTAAGTTTTAGAACTCTTAATTAATTGCTGAATTGAGAGAATAAGAAACTGAAAACTAAGGTTTATAAGAAAAATTACAAATTTTAGAAAATTAAATAATTCAATTAAATACTAAATTGACTACAGCTGAAGCTTAAGCTAATTGTAATTTGAATGAGAAAAATAAGGTTGATTAATTGTTGTCTTCTTATTTGCTTCAATTATCATAATTAGAAAAAGAGTAATATATTAATTTAATATTTTTAGAGTAGATGAACTAAGAGTCATAGCCCAATAAGTATCATAATAGAGTGCCATAAATAAATAATAAGAATAACACATCTAAGCATTATAGAAACAATTAAAAGAATATAGTAGCTAATTCAATGAAGTAAGTAAAGAAAATGAGAAATTATATGTTGATAATTCTCAACTCTCTACTCGTATTTCTTAATTAAGTGAATTGCCAAATAAGATATAAATATTAGATGAGGGAATATAAAAACTTTAATAAGATTATAATAATGAATTGTAAGCTAATGAAACATTAAATAAATAATTGAATGATGCTTTAAAAGTAAAGAATGATTTAGAAAATAAAATAGCCATGTTATCAACAGAAGTTGAAAGATTTTAATATAAATTAAATAGTAGATAAAATGAGGCTGAATAATTAAAAAAATAAATAGTTGAATTGGAAACTCAAATTGCTTAATTGAAATAATTGGAATCAGATAATTAAGTTTTGGCAGATAAAATTGCTCATCTTGAACAACAATTAATTAATGAAGCAAATAAGAATTTAGAACATCTTTTAAGAGTTAGTTAAGATGAAACTAAATCATATATATTAGATAATAATAATCTCAAATAACAATTAGATTAAAAAGAATAAGAAAATAAATAAAAGGATGAATCTTATAGATAATTAGAATAAAAATATTAATAACTTTAAAGTTCAAATAAGAATTTAGAAGCATAGAATACTTAAATTGCTGAATTATAAAATGTTATAGCTGGATAAGAAAGTGATATTCAAAAATTCTAAGATCTTATAGAAGAATTAAGAGATAAAAATAATGATTTAGTAGCAGAGTAAATTATTTATATAATTATTATTTAGATCTTAAAAATTATAAATTGAATTAACTTAATAATAAGTATAGATTTCAGATTTGAAAAATCAAATTGAAAAACTAAATACTCAAGTGAATAACAATTAAAATTATGATTAATTAATAGAAGAATTGAAGAGAAAAATAGAGAAATTGTAAGAAGAAAAAGTAATATTTAATTATATTATATTATAGTACTAATTAGAAAATAAAGTGGCCTTATTGTCAAGTGAAATAGAGAGAATGAGAGTTAAATATGATGCTTAAGGAAATAAATTAAATACTTCAGAAGAGTAAAGATAAGGTGTAACTAAGGAATTAGAATAAGTACATAAATTATTTGAAGAATCATAAGATGTATATATATTATTTAAATAAAAATAGGAAATTGATAAATTATAGGAATAATTGTCAAAACAAAAAGAATTAGAATAAAAAGAATAAGCTTTAAGTTTAACTTTAGTAAATGCATTTAATGAAATTGATGCTTTGAGATCATAATTATAGAAGGTTTCAAATGAAGCTAATGAATAAAAGAAGGCCAATATTGTATTGGCTACATAATAATAATGAGTATTATAAAAATAAATATTAATAATTAAAAATGCTCTAAAAAGCTACAATCAGATTTTATTTATCACAAGCAAGTAATATAGAATTATAAAATTAAGGAAAAATTCCAACAATTTGGGATGTGAATCCATTAGCTTACTAAAGAATGTCTAATGCTTTATTAGGAGCATACTCAAATAGATAATTTGGAGTTTTAATAAGAGAAAATCTTGATATGATAACTGATCATCAAGTAGCATATGCATTTTAAAGGTATAATGTTATTATTTAATATTTATATAGAATAAATGAATTGAATTTAGATGCTGATGAAGATTTCTATGAATATGTTTTACCAGCATTAAAGGAATTTGTTCCAAATTTAACAAAAGATCATCCAGTCTCAATTGCAACTATTATAGGAACTTGTGGTAAAATAAATGTGAAAGATGCTTCCCTTTGGTAATTATTTGAAAAAAAAATTGTGGCTGATCGTTTATATAGGTATTGTTAGATTAGATATAATAAAGATATATTCCTTTGAATGACTTAGTAAGTATGACATAATAAGTTGCATTAAGTGATTATGGATCTGAAGGATTTTTTAATACAATGGAAAAATAAATTGGTAGACATAGATTGGCATTGAGTGATGAATAAATTAAATTGACTCAAGAAGCTTTTGAAAGAAAAAGATTAGCAGCTCCAATCATTAAGCAATTAAAATAATCAGCTTAAAAACAATTAGCTTGATTTATTAAATAAAAAATAAAATATTATATAGTACAAATTAATGTTCAATATTTAAGATGGTTTTTTAACTTTTCTTCTAACCAATTATAAAATTCTATATGTTCTAAATAAACAGGATAAAAAGGAGATTTTTCAAATGTTTTTGCAAAATTTACTATTTTTTATATTAAAATATGAGCAAACTAATAATTATAATAAAAATTAATTTTACTTTTCTTCCAATATAAGCTAAAACACTATTAGGTACCATTGAAATTTTAGGATTTACATTTGTGCAAGCTCTAATGGAACATGAATCCTTATCTATAGGTGTAATTTCAAATATATAATATTTGATATACATTCTAATAAATTTAGATTTCTCTGGAATAAAGATTCCATTCTTTTCTAAAAATTCTTTATCACTATCCACTGATCTCGAT
This sequence comes from Paramecium pentaurelia, assembly GCA_905183005.1. Classification (NCBI taxonomy): domain Eukaryota; phylum Ciliophora; class Oligohymenophorea; order Peniculida; family Parameciidae; genus Paramecium; species Paramecium pentaurelia. The sequence continues at coordinate 65,891 of CAJJDO010000019.1, read as the reverse complement.
AATAATGTTATTGTTCCATTAACTGATAATCTATCATAACCTTCTCCAACAAAAACACATTCTCTATCTGGAATCAAAGGAAAATACATTTCTGATGTACAAACTTTACAAGCTCTATTCAAAACTTTATTAACATAAGTTCTTTTACAAAAAGGAACCCATAAATAATTTAAATCCATTTCATTTACTAAAGCCAATACTCTTATTGCATTAACTGGTATCTTTGTTTCCATAAGCATAGATGCAGTAGAAGTATTTTCTGGGAATTTATACTTAACAGAAATTCCATTACTCTAACCATCAAATATCCAACCATCTGAATCTAATTCTTTAACATTATCTATCAAATAATTATATTACACAATTATTTAATCTACATACTCAGCATGTTATTGATAATTAATATCTGATTTAAATTTATCTTAAGCTAATTTTGCATATTCATAAGCCTAAAATAATATAAAAATTTACTTAATCAATTTTTGTTTAATCAAATTCATATTTACTTCTATTTATTAATTCTGATAATTCATCTTATGCTATTTCAATATACTTTTTAGAAGGTGGAGATTAAATTAAGGATTATTCTTCTTTTGATTATTGTGAATAATTATTATTATTATCATAAAATTATATCTATTATTCCTAACAAATATCAACATTTAAAGTAAGCATCTTATTTTCAGTATGTTGTTATTATTATTGTTATTCAGCCCTTTATGTAATATATGCTCTACCAATTCTTGATGCTTTATAATTGATACTTAAACTTCTAACCTCTTAAATTTAATTAGCTAAATATTATGAAATGTGTTAATTACTTTCTTCATCAGCAATTCTATACATAAATTCTTAGACTTCCATATTATTCATCATAATGTTCATTAAATTCTTAATTTCTATTTTTTCTTCAATTGACCTATTTGTCTACTCTAATAAACTTGTTAATATTAAATTGATTTCATAATATATATTAAGCTTCTAATTATCATTTAATGAGCTTGATATTAATTCTGAAAACTAAATTGGATTTGTTCAAAAATTCTTACAATTATTTTTAGATTTTCAAGCTCTTCATTAATATTCTCAAGTTTGATTACCTATTGAAGCATCTCATGAAAGTTAACATTTTTTTACATTAATATATATTAATTTAATATTTGTATATATGAATAAGTTTAATTTTTATGTATGCTACTCGTAACACTCAAAAATCATAAAATGATCGATGAGCTGACTCTGAGCAATTGATTTCTGCTAATTAGACCCATAAATAAGTTATCTAAACTCATTAACCTAAAACTAATCAGCTTTTTATTGTGTATTAACTTAATGTTCACAAATTAATTCAATTATTTTTAATATTATTTTAATATTATAATCTTTTCAATTTAAATACCCATATATTAATAATAATCATAAAATAAATTTATTTAACCCTTTAAATATTATCTCTTAATAATTTATTGAATTATTATACATTCTATTTTGATTTTATAGATATTATTTATTTTTATATAATAATAATATGGAGATCATCTCAAAAAATATAAATTTATAATCATATTGTTATTTTATTATACATATCTCTACTTTTGTTTAATTTATTAACTGTCAAAATACTTTAAAATTAATCTACTAATTCTTGAAGTGCCACTTTCTTATTTTCTTGTAATTCTTTCATTAAAGTATCAATTAAATGTTCTGATACTTTTGGTCTGTCTTTTAATTTTAGTTAAGGCAACTTATCCTTTGCATCAAATTAATCTTTATAACTTTCTATTGATTTTTCTATCTTCTTTTATATATCTTTATTATTTTAATCATTATTTAATTTATTCAATAACATTAACATTTCTTCCCATTGATTTTTCTCTTCCCCTTATATACGAGATGAAAGTTGTGACTATCTTACTTTCTTATTCAAACTATCCTCAAATAACCTTTTAAATACAGGATTTATTATTTATTTTGGAGGACTCTTTGAAATTTATCTTAAAAGTATAGAATTTTCATTAGCCAAATGATAGGAAGTTGAAGCCCCTCTTTTTCTTTAGATTCCAGGAGATGGAAGATAACGAATTTAATCATTTTTAATGACATTTAATGGTAATTTAAATTCTGTTTGTGTAAATTTATTTTGAAGCTATGAATTTTCTGTTTTTTCAATTTATTTCATTTCCAATTTTTCAAATGTTATCTAAGGTATTTTTAATTATTAAATATTTTAGAATATTGCATTTTCTCCTCTGCAAATAGTACATAACTAATATTCAAATGAGTTTTCTGTCTATGTTAATTAACAAATTTATTAGAATTTATACATTTTAATTGCTTAATTATTTTCAAATTCTAATTATTCTAAACTTTCAGCAACTAATCTTGTTTTATTAATAATATTATTTTGATCACTGAATTCTCGAATTTTCAAAAGTGAATTTTCTGTATTAATTAATCTTGTATTTATTTATGATTTTTCTAATTAAAGTTTTTACAGTGATTATTTTAATCTAATTATTTCTTCATCTTATAATCTTTAAGCCTTTGTTAAATTTTATGATTCCTATATCAATTATTAATGTAGAATTCTTAATGATGCTACTTTAGATTTTAAGATTTCATTTATTTTAATCAAATAATCAAATTATTAATTAACCTAATTAGTGTATTGTTCTAAATTAAATATCAAATTTCTAAAATATCCTTTATAATTATATTATTAAATTTCTTAATCAGAATTTGATTTAAATAATTTAATGACTTAATTTATATAAGACCATTATCTTAAAGCTTGTCTAGCTCCTCTTTAATTACAATTACACTCTATTTCTGGATCCTCCTTAATTATTAGACAAATAGGTTCTGAAATTGTATTAAGTTCTATGGGACCTAATTTATTCATTTCCTATTTTAATGTCTAATAATGCAATTCTTATTATTATCTTAAGTGAGTTTTAAATTAATTATATTCTCTTTCAAATGATTTTGAACACATCATCATTTTATCAATATAAGAATAGTTTATTCCATATTCAGGTTTTTGATTCTCAAATACTTCAAAAAAATAATAACCTCCCTTTAAATCTTGTATAATTTTCCATAATTCATAAGGACTCATTTAATCAAGATAATCTTTAAAATTTTCAGGATGTTATTTTTTATTGTTAAACCTTTTTTTTAATAATTCTTCTTTTTCATTTAAATGATTTAATAATGACTGTATTAAACTATCCTCATAAGCAGTTGGCTTTCTTCCTTTCTAAAATAATATTAATATAAAATTACTTGTATGATTGTTTGTTCTTTATTAAAAAAATTTTGTTTCTCTTCATCTGAGTTTTCAAAACAATCATCTCCAGTTAAATCAAAATTCATCCTCTAATAAATTATAAATAAAAAATACTTAATAAATTGATTATATATCAATATTTGAAGGTTATTTCTTGACTTCTTCTAAGAATTTGATACAATTTTGTTTGTAATTTTTGTTAGGAAATGTAATATATTTTACATCAAAATCTGATAATGTATAAATAACTGCATTCATCATTAACATGTATAAACTATTTTCAATATCTAATCCTTTTTTGACATTATCCTTTATTTATTGAATTATTGGAGATAATTTCATCTTTTCCAATGAACTTCTATAAACTTTTAATATTAATATAAATAACTTAATCAAATAAAATTGAATGAGATTAATAACATAAAATATACTCTAATAACAATAGAAGTTTTGCATCAATCATATTATTTTGAATAATTATAATATTAATTTGATTAAATGTTGAGTCCTGAATAAATATATTCAATTGTATATAAAACAGATTCTGGAATTGAAGGTTATGCAATCCCTAGATTTTATCATGATCCAGCTGAAATGATGAGAAATCGAGATTTATTAAAACAAATAGAAAAAAGTAAGTTTTATCATCTTATATACTTTTAGAATAAGCACATAAAAGATATGAAACAAAAAAAGGAAGTTATTTAGATGATTACACAAAAATGTTTAAAAGTTATCCTAGTCCATTATAATATTAATCATACTCAATACAAAAAGTCCCAGATAAAAATGTTAAATATCCCAATCGATTAACATTGTTTGATCAATTATAAAAGGAATAAAAAAGAATAAATAATCCTCCAGTTGGAGCTTATAATATAGAAAAAACATAAGAGTAAATAGAAAAAGAGCTTAAAGTATTAAAAACTAGAAAAGTCAAAGCACTTTAAAGACCTGATCCCTATGAAGATGCTATGGCTCACAGCATTATGGTTCCTGGTCCTGGAAATTATAATCCACATGTGAGATATTCAAAAATTATAAAAGTCATTCTTACCCAAAATTAAAGTCAATAATACAAAACCTGAGGATTGGAGAAAAAAACATAATATTGAAAAAAATAAAAGTCTTCCTTAACTTCCTCCTGTTGGAACATATACTCCTATTCTTAGTGATTCTTTTGCAAAGATTTAATGTACTGCTCCTGTAAAAAGATCTTATTGGGGAAGTGAAAAAAGATTTAAAGGATTATTTGGTAGTTCCTCTATAGGTCCAGGTCCTGGTACTTATGCATAATTAAGTAAATTAATAGCAAAAGGAGTTGAAAAATCTATTTATCAAGATTGAAGTATTCAGATAGTATTTTTAATTTTAATAAACAATTATATTTTTTTATGTTGAGCAATTTAGTATATATTTTTTAATAAAATTTTATTAAGATATTTGTTATAAATGATATATGATATTTAAATTATGAAAAATTAGAGAATATCAAAAAAATTGAACAATTGCGAAATTGCCATTAATAGAATCAAATCCAAGTTTAGAATGAGCACCATTTTAATAATTTATTCTTTTTTCATACTTGCTTTTACTTTTGCAAATCTTGCTATATGTTTACATATGTAAATCACTCTGACAAGTAATCAAATTGAAGAAATCTCTAATTAGTAATTAAAATTACAAAATTCCAAGTGAATTTCATATTTTAATATAGAGCTTTAAATATTCAATCATAAGAGACAACTCATTTATTTCAAATAGCTTTTCAAATGGCAATTTCAAAAATGGAAAAATTAACCACTCTTAACTTAATAACATCTATTTAAGGAGTGGATACAGTAAAAAACATATCATCTTGTCATGTGGCTTAATAATTTGATGATTCAATTTAATAAGTTACTCTATGTCTCTCAAATTCAGCAACTTAAGAATAATAAACTAATTATAGTAAACAATTTATTTCATTCCTCAATGTTTTTGAAAGTCTATAGTAAATTTTTGACTTTCCTATAATTTCCAAATAATTATATTTAGTTTCTCCTTATGATCACTTCTTAACTGCTTATTATCCAATAAAATTAAAAAATGAAACAAAAGAATTAGTTTAATATGACTGGTTTATTAATTATACAACTGAAATTTAGTAAAGTTAAAATCCATCCTTTTTTAAGCTTATTCCTTATGTAAAGTTATAAAATTATGAATATTTATTTGCAGCATTAACTATATTAATGATTGATAAAAATCATTAAATCAATGGAATTGGAGTGTAGATTATAAACTTTCCATTACTTTCTCGTATCCTATTTATTGAGAATTTAAATATTATTCTAGTCTATGAAGATGGTAAAATTATGTACACATAAAGTTATATTAATAATGGTTTAGAAAAAGAAATAAGATATATTTTTAATGAAACTGTCAGTGGTTTTAATTATTCTGATTGGGAATTGATAAAATATTCACTCAATTTAAATTACTCTATTTAAATATATAATAGATTATTAAATTAAAATGTTTATATTAAAGCTAAGTAAATTCCAGATACTCCTTTAATATCATTGATGTATTATTTTTAATTTCTATTTAGATTAACTAATATAACATATGAAAATGAAATGTAAAAGCTACTACATGAATAGATAGACTCAATATAAAATTGGTAATTAACATTAATATCTTATTCTACACTTGCAAGCATTTTAATAATTTTATTAAGTTTAATACCTTTAAGATCTTTATTTAAACCAACTTAAGTTGTAATAGAAATGATGATTAAATATTTATTGGGAAAATTCGATTATAAATTGAAAGATCAAGTTATCAGAGAGAATGAAATATAAGAAATGAATAATGTTATTAATTAATTTTACTAAGCCTATTAAAGGGTAGATATTACATTAAATTAATCACAATACGTTAAAAATGAGCATTGTATGTTAATTGAAAAATTTTTTTATTAATAGAATATAGGTACTATGTTAAATCTTTCATTTGAAAATCTGAAAAATAATAATGAATAAATTAGTCTATCTGAATTTTAACAATTTATAGCCATATCAAATTTTGTTGTTGGTTGAAACCATAATTTGAATCAATTTGTATATATATCTTTATTGATTTTTATGAACAAAATTAACCAATATATAATTTAGTTATCGTTATTATATTTTATAGTATTTTTGAATAATTAATTATTTGTTGAATAATCATTTTAAAACTTACATTACTCATTAAGGTATTTAATTAGAAAATATTATCTTTAAATATATAGTTTATATAACTGAATTCTAAATATTAAACATGACTCATTTTTATAATATTTTTGAGAAATAAATAAATTTTTTTAATTTCATAAAATTTTAGTAGATTTATAAATCATGAAATTTACTTGATACAATTAAAGTGTGTGTTATAATTAATAATCTCTTAAGCGTTGATTATAAAAAGTTATCTGAAAATTATATTCCTCATTCTAAATTTCAACTGATATAAAGAAAAGCAATCCGAATTCATTAAATAAGAATATATAATAGATTAATATAAATAAATCAGATACTTATACAATTTTAATAAAAATGAATAATATGTAATATACAAGTAAAAATCAATCAAAATTATATTTTAATAAATGCAATAACTAATTATAACATTTATCTAAATTTTCCTAATATATTTAAATAATGTATTTATACTTAATTTAGAGGACAAAATGTAGGCATGAATGAATTAAAGTTTTGGTCAATCCAAAAATAGGCGAAATATAATTATTTTTTATCAAATTTCTTTATTGAAGTACTCTATTCATTTTCATTGGAATGAGGTTTCCAAAATTAATTACTTTATGTTTGATTCATGTTTTCAGTAGGACTCCATCTTTTTAATATTGGTAAAGCTGAATAAGATCTCTATTTTTAATTTTATTCAACATCAAGAGTAATTTTTTTTTTTTATTTTTAATTTTTTCCAATACCTTAATTATCATCATTTTTTCTTTGTACATCCATTTTCTTAACTAATTTTTAATATAAATTTTCCCTTAATGTTAAGATGAAAATATACTTATTGTCATTCTCAAAATTTTCAATTATTCTTATATATGAAGTATTCTAAATATTTTATGGTTTATTTTATGCTATGCTAGGTCTTTATTCTTTTATTTGGTTATTCTGAATATATTATTTTTCATTTGATTAGTTCTTAGCAATGAAGTTTTATTTAGATGATGCAAATGATTATTGAAGTTGTTATTACTATTTTGAAGGTTTCATTTTTAAAATAATTAGTTCGAAATTAAATTTATAAAAGTTTAAGTATAATCATTAAAATAAGTAATTTATTTGAATTAAACATTTATCTAAATAATAAAAAAGAAGAATATACTATTAAATATATACTAATATTTATTTTTTAATGTTATCAAACATACAAATCCCTTCTAGTTGGGAATGGTTTTTGAACCTTAAAATTAAGTTATGTTTCAGGTTTATTTTAAAGTATTGTTTCTATTCTAGTTTCAATTTCAGGGGTAATTAATTTTATAGCTTATATTGACTTAAAAGTTTCTTCTAATTATTCAACTCTTGATGCTGATGTAATGGCAGTACTAACATCTTTATTTTTCAAAGCCCAAGCTAATGATAGTTAGGCTTATGTAATATTAAGTTCTTTAGCTAAATCACCTAATTACTTTAATTGTGACTAAACTTTAGCGGCATCTTTTTATTTTATAAATATAAATATAATACATTCTGGATTTCCTAATGTTCTTTCATAAAAACTTTTTAAATAAGGATTATCAGTATTCTTAAATCTACCATCTGCTAAAATATCTTCATTATATTTTCCTGTTAAAATTCCTTAATATAATGGTGACCAAATTGTAGATCCATAACCTTAAGCAAACACATTATTATAGCCCCATTCAAACTTATCTCGAACTAACATATTATATTATGGCTATTCGGCAACAGGTTTGATAAGTTTTAATCTATCACATATACCTTTTATAATGTAAATATATTACCTATTGCTTCTAAGATTTATTGAGCTGTCCATTCACTAGTTCCCCAATAATGAGCCCAACCATGTCTAACTACCCAATCAAATGCTCTACAAACCTCTTCCAAAGGAGTTTGTGGATCATACCTATGAGCAAAGACAATGTCAACATATGTTAAATCCAATCTCTTAAGTGAATTATTGAGTCCTATAATTATAATGAAAATAGATACCTTCAATAATATGTTTTCTTGAAAGAAATCTGGAATTTGGAAAATCATCTTAAGCTGTACCAAAATATATCTTTGTGCTGATTACAATATCTTGTCTTTAGACATTAAGTGTTTTGAGAGCACTTCCTAATTGTATTTCTGCTTTTCCTTTTCCATAACCTTCTGCTGTATCGAAAAAGTTAATTCCTAATTCCCAAGCCTTCTATATAATTTTAGTATTTCTTTCTAAAGTTTCATTATCATCTGCATTTAGCCAATTACCAAATCCAATTGCAGATACTTTGAGTCCTGTAGATCCTAGTCTTCTGTATTCCATTATGTTATTAAATATTATCAATATATATTATTGTTTATTAAGATTGCATTCTGAATTCTTAAATAAGAATAATGATATTATTAATAATACTTTACTAAGTGAAATTAATTAAATATGATCAATTTTCAGCAATTATTGCGCATTTTATGATGTCAATACATTTATGTTCAGTCTCAAAGTGATTAAATATTGCTAAAGCCTAAATATAATTCCATATTTACATCTAAATATTAAGAGATGCCATTTAGTTCTTTTATAGAACTCATATAAATTATATCATCTAAAATATCTTAAGCATCAGATATTTTATATCTATAGAAAATGTTCTATCTTACATGTTTACCAATTTATGAATAAATAAAATTTGTTAAGTGTCCAACTATTGTTTTTATTATACCTGAATGATAATAATCAAATATTTTTATAATTTAAGAATCTTAATTTATTAATCCTTAAACAATAACTTTTACTTCAATAGCATCAAATTAATTTAATTCAATAATCTCTTTAACACATCTTAGATACTATTTATATAACCATTTACAATGATTTCCTTAAGCAAAAAAAAATAAACCTTTTAAAGGATGTTTATTGTCATCAAACCAACTCTTTAAACTAATTTCAGCTTAATCAATCATATTTTATGCTTTTTAAATCTAATTTAAAAATTAATATGATTCACATTATATTAAATACATAATTGAAATATAAGGATGAACCATTTACTATTTGATTGGTAATATTTTTAAATATCCATCAATTGCTCTTTAAGCACTTTATGAAGCCCAATTATTTATTAACTTTTTATTTAATCCAAATTTTGATGCTTGAAAAATACTTAATTAAAAATCCAAAATTTTTAATCTATAATCAATTTCAGTCACATCTGCCAAAATATTCAATTTTAGAGAATAATATGCTTATTATTTCTTTTCTTCATTTTATATTTTTTATTTAATATCATCAACTTAATTTGTGGGATCATCTATAAGTTTCTCTACCAATTTAAAATCTTCAACAGATTATAAATATTTAAAGTATTCAGCATATATCATCTAAAGATAAGAAATATGTTATCTATTTTCTAATCCTAATTACAATTAAAATAAAAGATTAATCTTAGGCACATTCTATTCTAAATTGATTAATATTCTAATATGATTCAAAATAGCTTCATTCATAAAATCATTATTAAATAAATGAATATAATCTGAGTCTGCACTTTCATCTATTAAATATTCATATTCAAGTATTTATAATTGTTTTAGAGTTGCATTTATAGGATATTCTCGGTGCTATAAAAATTAATTATATATATATTACTAAAACATCATTCACAATTGAAATTATGATCTTTTCCTATTTAAGAAATGTATTAATATATTAAAGAACTTTATGAGAGTATTTTAATGCATTCTCAAAGTCAATCAAATTTATATAATATTTACATTAAAAATCGGCTAATATTGCATATATCAACGTTCCCTCTTTGTAATCATTTAATTTTAGTCTATGTTAGTTAAATAAATTATTATAAATACATAAATTATTGTTTTGGTTCCATCTAACCAGTCATTGAATTAACAACTTCTAAATAACATTTATACAAATCAAAATATCTAATTAAATTGGATTGATTCTTTAATTGTTATATAGATTCTTATAATATTTCTTAAATTAAAAAATAGTCTTGATTCATTAAGATATTAAATAATAAGTATTATGAATGAAATTTAGGATCATCAAAATATTTAAAATCGTTTGTGTATTCATATAAATATCTTTGTGGATAAGGAATATTTTGATTTGAATCTTTATAAAGACTTTCTACAATCTATAAATCTTGTTCAAAACCTGGATGGGTTCTATGGAAAATGAAGGCTTATGATTATAGTAATCTAGATGTAAAACAATGTATCAAATCAACAATCTCTATTTATTATAAATAGAGAAAGGTATGAAGTAAACCAAGAATTATTATAGAAGGTTAAATATCATCTGTTATGATATCATCTATCATCTATATTGAGCTTTTTAAACTAGAATGTTATTTAAGACTACAATTCAAAAATTAACAAAATATTTAGTATTATTAATATTTAGTAAGGGAAGAATCTATCAAAAATTATCCAGCCTATTTATTATTTATTTAAGTGCATTTTAATATTTAACAATAAAATTTTGGTTTTGATTAAAATTTTTTGATTTATAACACAGCATATGTGGCAATTTCAGATTCTCCTTAACCAATATTTTCAATATGTTTAGGTGAATAAGTAAAACAAATAGATAAAAAGTAAAACATTTGGATTTCCTCTAAACATTATTAGAAAAACCAAGAGTCTTTCTTTATTTTAAATAGATTATGATATTCTTGCAATAATTTTATATATGAGATTTTGTTCGAAAATCTAATTTATTTTGTTTTTATTTATTTTGGTATTGAATGACTAATAGGTTAAAAATTATCTAAATGTAAGATTTATTAAATTAGTTTAATTTAAACTAAACAATTATATGAATCAAATGTAATAGGTAATTTACAATTGATTTTAGAGATAAGTAATTTTCTATTTTCTAATGTTCGTTCGAGATTTGAAAAAATAAGTAGTTATCTTTTAATAATTTCATCATCATTAGAATAAAAGAGATGTAAATATTTATGTATACATATTTCTTACCATTTCATAATATTGATACATAAATATTTACCAATTTCACATTTCATTTCTTCCTCTAAGTCTTGTTCTGCAATATCTTCTTTTCTTAACAATTTTAATTGATTTTAATAATATTTAAATACAGGTTCATATACTCCATTTAATTCCTAAAAGTCATTGTAATAATATTAAAATTATTCATTTTTACTATCATAAAGATTTATTAAATATAAAAATTTTAAGTAGAGTAATTAAGTACAATATAATTAATCTCCATTAATCAAACAACCAGTTTTTGCATCTGTATTAGCTGTAGCAATTTGTTCATCTTCTAAAGGAGAAGACTATTCAAGATTTATTAATCCTGGACTATGATCAAGAGGAACATTTAAACATTAAGGTGCTGGTTCTCTTAATACTAATTTTTCTTAATTAGATATTATTTCTAAATATTATATTCCTGCCATAATAAAGTTTTGGTTGAAATAGGAATCTATAGCTTTTATTGTTAAAAATTAATTTAAATATCTTTGTAATTATGTTTGATATTGAACAATTACAAGAATATAATCTTAATTTTTTCTTAATGTATTTATAAGATTCAATCTTTCAAATGAACTTATAGATGATTACTTTTCTGAAGTTTATTTCAACTTTCTTTTCAATACAATACATTATTCAATTTCTGATAAATTTTCTAATTTAACATTTAAACTTAATTATCTAAACATTACTCTGATTTATGCACTACATCTTTTTAATCCATCAATTAATTAAGAAATCTCATTTTCAAATTCTTTTCTGGTTGAAAATAAAGCACTAATTTTAAAATAATAAATTAATAAAGTATCCAAAACTTTTTTTATTTCATTTGACCTCAAAATATATTGACTTAAATTTTTAGAAAATTAATTAACAAAATAGGGTAATAATTCTTATGTAGTTTAATAATGTGTGATTCTAAGGTATTCTTCTACTTCTTTTATAAGTATTAAACATTTATCAAATTACTTAATTCTAAGATGGAAATTTATTTAATGTTTCATATTTTCCATATATATTTAATATGATTGTTCTTTTTTCACATTAGCTAACTAAAAGTCTATTTCCCAAAAAGGTTTTTGATCTAACATCATATCAATAATTTAAATAGGAGTTTTATCACCATGAATTATTTCTATTAAAAAATATTTTAATGGATGATCTAAATTTTATAAAGCCTAGGTAAAATCTTCAATAGGCTATAGATATATCATTTCAATAACAACTTAAATTAATTACCATACTTAATTATTATTTTAATTGACTGAATTTAAAATCATGTATTCATTTTAAATAAGAATATAATTATATATAGAAACATTCATTATATGATGTTTAGTCATTATCTTTAAATTTGCAAATATAAATTATCTCAATTCATCTATTGTGTAATATAAGGCATATTTCTTTCTGAATTATAATACTTAATATAAACTTTTACATTCTAAACATTAATATAATGATATGCAATAACCTTTAATAAAAAAGTCATCAATTTAATCAAGTATATTCAATTATTTAATATAATTTTTACTTTCTCCTATATATACTCCTAATCCATCATTATGATATTATTAAAATTATAATTATTAACCATGTCTAACTTAAAAAAATTACATTAGATATTCTTTATCTTCTATTATAACTATCCAAAGTATATCATGTAAGTGTTTCTTCATTTTTATATTTGGAATTTAATTCATTTCATCAAGAAAATATTACAAAGCATATTCTTCTACTTTCTGTGAATGCTACTCAAAAATATAAGTATCTTTAGCTTTATCAATAACATTTTTATAAACTTCTGATTTCAATTATTCAAGATAATATATTTTTTGTATAGTTCTACTGTTTGTAGATGAAAATACGAATTGTTTTTTTTACCTAAATAAAATTATAAATAATAATTTACTCATATTCTAATTTATTAAATAAATCAATAAATTGATTAAAATTATATTGATGAATACATGAATATTATACAATAGTTCCAAATTTCTTATGAATGTCTGACTCAAATTGAATATCTTCTAATTTTTTTGTAGCTTCATAATATTCTAAAGCATATTAAATAGATTATTTCCTTAAAGTTTATTTTCTAAATCCTCTAAAAAATAATCCTTTGTATCTAAATATTTATACTTTTCTACAATTTAACCAAGTTCTTTTTTCAATATAATTCTGATATTTATAAACTAATTCATTATATTCTTTAACTTCTTCAGATGTAAGTGTATTACCAAATTATTGAAATTGTTTTCTAAATTTTAACATAGCTTAATTTCTATAATATTCATGTTGTTTATCAAAACTCTTTTTCAAAATAGAATATCTCTTATAATCTAAATTATGAAATAATTATGATTTTCTTTAAATATAACTTTAAGCAATAAATAATCTATAATCACTCCAAAACATATTATAACTAGATAGAAGATTCAATCTAAATAAAAATCTCCATATTTTTGTTCTAAATTAAATGAGATACTTTTCTCCTTTTTAAGATGATTAAATTCTAAAAGCACCATTAATAGATCTTTTTGAATAATATTTGAATAAGAATTCATAATTCAATTTCTATACTTATTTTATTTTTTTTATTCTATCCTTTATTTTTGATTACATATTTCTTCTAGTAAATGTTTCTTATCTTACAAATTCTTTAACAGGAACTATAAATTAATTACTAGATTAATCTAATGAATCTGCTTATATTTTCCTTTAAGTATTTTAATTATTCATAAGAAATTGCTGCTATTATTGTTATTATTACTTATTATTAAGATTTAATTAATTCATCTTGAAATTAAACATTTCTTCTTCATATACTAATCTTTTCGAAATTTATTTACTATTCTTTGTATAATAATCAGCTATTTCATCTTCAGAACTAATAGTTTCGAAACGTTCATATTAATGATATATAGATGATCCATATACTTTAAATAAAGGACATCTTTATAATTTTATTTATTATCTTTTTAAGATAATCTATTTAATTTTGATTTACTTTAAACATTACTTTTAAATATATACTAACTTCTTTTCACTATTTAATCTACAATAATTGGAGAATTTCCAAATATAGAATTAGTAAGGTATTTAATAAAAAAATTATAAAACAATAATGCTAAAAATAGGATAATCACTTAATCTTGCAATGTATCATAATAATATATACAAATTAATCCAGTATTACATAAAAGTGTAATAAAATTAATTAACTAATAAAAATCATCCCAAATCCCTAATGAACCATCTCCTTTTGGCCAAGGTCTTTAGAAAATATACAAAAGTCTTAATTTAGATATCTAAACTTATAAGATATTCCAAATCCAAAATAAAGTTATACTAAATGGAAATAAACAACCAAAAATATTAGTTAATGTTAATTACAAAAAGAAATCCATATATTCATCTATATTTCCATATTTTTCAACACTTTTTTAAAAAGGGATTCTTTACTCTTAAATTTCAATAAAATCACACATACTTTAATAATTATATGGATATAATTTTTATGGATTTTTCACCATTTCATTTTAAAAGGTCTTTAAAAATTTAAACACTTACATTAAAAACATTAACATCATAGTTGTTCCAAAATAATATTCAACATTACGTTTACAATTTTCTTCTTTACAATATAATTATAAAGGAGAATTAAGAAAACTAATCATTAATAATGGAAAAACTTATGAGAAACAATATAATGTATATTTTTTGATAATATAACTAGTTTCATATTGATAAGATGTCTAGAAATTCTCAAAATCTGTTAAAATAGTAGCTATTTGTTCATAAAACTAACTTATTAATAATTAAATAAAATAATTGAGTGAAGCTGTAATTATTACTTCAAAATATTAAAATTAATTTCCTAATTCATCTAATTTTGATTTTAAATATAAATTAAAAAAATATAATCCAACTATTCTTCCAATATCTGATCCAATCAAAAATATTAATATAAAAATAGAGATAATCAATCTCTATATAAATTTAGAATGTATAACACCTATTGAATTTAATACATCATTTTCAATTGATCTTACATTTTCACCTTTAAATGAACTACGTATAATACTCTCTTTAACATTTTTATTTTATCCATATTTAAGATTAAAAGTTAATTATTATTAATGCCAACAATCTGTTTAAAAAGAATTCCAATGAACAATTAAAATAGAAAAAATGGATACAGTAGCTGTGTATATATCATTATTGTAATTCTATAATGTATATAATAAAACACTAAATAACAATCCAAAAGCTGCCATAGGAGTTGAAAATTTAATAAAGTATGAAGTAAATTCAAAATATAATCCAACTTTCTCTCCAAAATAGAAACAAATATTATCTGTTGGTGAATTCCATGGATGTAAATAATCTAAATTCCATTCACTTGCAATATCAAAAGGTTTTTTCTTATAATTATGCTTTTCTTCACTTACAGCTTTTTAGATACTTTTACAATATCCAAATAATTCATATTAATCATGTAAACTGAATATTTGTTTAACAAATTACAAATTAATTAAAGTATTTAAATTAATTGTTTAAGAAATAACTGAAGATGCTAATTTCAATCTTTCATTATTAGGAAACAATGTAATTTAATTTTATTCATTTTTAATATATCTACACCATTTAAGTTAGTATTTAGCAATATTCTTTAAAGATTCACCAATATAATTAATCTTAAAAGGAACATATAATTCAAAAGGTTTTTAATTATATCTATCCCATATTGTTTTTAAATATTGTTAAGAACAATTGGCAACTTTTAGAGCTTCCTGAAAAAAACTCAAATAATTATGAGCTAATTATTATTATTTGATTAATTTAATAGATTTTAATTTTGGTAGATTATTTATCAAATTTATATTATTTGTTAAATCTATTAATTCTCTTACTTTATCATACATTTCACTAATTTTTTCAGAAGCTTCTTCACTTAAATCAGTAAATTAATTTATTTAATCTTTTCTATTAGTTCTAATTCCATACAGTTATTCAACTGTCTTTTAACCATCTATACATAAAGCAATATCACTATCTATTTGATTCTTATCTCTTTCAATTTATATATGTTTATTTAAATGAACTAAATATTTATAATAAGCTGTCCATTCTTCATCAGTTGGTCCATCCTAATCTCCATATAAATCAGATTTTCCATATTCAAATAATTCAATATTTAAACCACTTTACCCTACTTCTCTTGCTAATCTTTTGAAATTTATCTATTTTATTTAATCAATAATAAGGGGCCTTAAATATTCCAAATAAGAAGAATTACTATATTCATCAGGTCTCCATAATCTACCATTCAATCTTAGAGGACGATATTATTTATCCACAGGTTCTAAAGATAAAAGATCAGTAAAACAAAAGCTTAATTTCTTTGGTAAAGCAAAATTTTCAGCAGCAATTTCAAGCATCTTTTCTGTCATATACAAACAAAGATAAATAGTTTATCCATTTTTAGATATAAATGATTTCACATTGAATCCTTTTCTAGATAATTAAATTATCAAAGCATTTCTAATAAGAGTCAAAATATCTGATGTTTCATTCCTTGTTCTATACCAAGATTATCCTTATAGTTTTAAATATTCTCCTTAGCTATATGCTTTCTTTTAAACATATACCAATTTCTACATGTCAATTTATAAACAATCAGCGATATTATTTAAACTGCCTTAATAATGTGAGATGTTATCTTTTAAATAATTTCTAAACTTTTTAACCAATTTAGTCAATTGATCTTCCTTTTTATAAATAGGGAAATCTGATGTTCTATTCATCTGATTGAGATTGTTATCTACAAGAATTATGGAATTTGGACTTCTATCTGGAGATTTTTAAAATAATTATTAAGAAGTTCCAAATAATACCAAAGTATTTCTTTATTATTGTTGATTTGATTCTAAACCTCTTGTCTTTAATTCAAATAACGAATATATTTTACGATCAGCTAAGTGAGTAAAGGCATTTTCTATAGCTTTTATAAATAATTTATCGTGCATTGACTTATCATCAATCTAAAGAGACTTTACAATTTATTCAAAAATTTCCAATTACTTTATATTGTAATCATATTCATCTGGAATCATATCTGGGTTTGGAAGACTTTAAAATTCATAAATTAAATTAAATTATACCTTATGACTGCCTCTGGTAAATCGAATTCCATTATTGTATTATCATCTAATTATGTAATATTGTTGAGAGTATAAAATCGTTTTTCATCTACACGTCCAATATCTTATCCAAGAAGCATTTTCAAATAGATTTCATAAATCTACACATATTCTTCTATTTAATCTAATTTTTTTTATCTTCTTGTTTTATGTGTTATTTCAGGTATAAGTTAATGAAAATACTATATTGAGAGCTTAGAAGTATAGGCATGTATTTTGCTTAATCTACTTTATCTTTAATTCATGAGAATTTAAAAATTCAACTTAAGAATTTTATTATTAGAATTATAAAACTTTCCAGCAAAGAATCTTCAATATCTTTAAAAAATGTATATTAATTTAAATTAAATTAAAATGACAACATATTATTTTATATATATATTTATATAATATTAACTAGATTATTATTATCATCTAATTCTAATAATAAATTTAATCATAAATAAATCTCATTATAAATACCAACAAATATTAATATTTCATTAAATTTTAATTACTTATAATTGAGTTATTGATTTTATAATATTTAATAAAGTGAATTAATAAATTATTAATATTATTATAATATCATAAGAAATATATTTACTGATTTAATAATTTTAAAGATATTAAAATTAAGTTAGGAAGAACTAGCGATTATATATTAATAAGAATCAAAGTTTTTTATTCTTTAACATTCTTACGAATTCTTCATATGAGATTTTTCCGTCATTATTACCATCACAATCTGAAAGTATTTAGCTCCAAACATCATCACCAAGATCTCCCATTATAGATTCTAATTCTTATTTAGAGATGAATCCATCACCATTCTATATTTAAAATTAACAAATCAATTACCAAATCAAAAATTTTAAATGCCTACTCTACTCTTTAAACAGATAATAATTTTTCTTAATTTATTGCAGCCATACAAAATTCTGAAAAATCTATCATTCCAGATCTATTAATATCTATCATATCAATCATTCTATCCACTTCTTCTTATGCATATTTATAATCTAATTTCAATTATTAATATCCTTTTATTAATTCTTCTTTAGATAGAAATCCATCATTATTTATATCAAGTCTTTTAAATTCATTTTATAATTCTGATATTTCCTTTTAAGTTGACATTTAAGTAATCATATATGACATTAGAGCTTATTTTAAGATAGTTTAAGCCTTTATATTTTTAATATATATCATAAATACCCTAAATTATCTGATGTTATCAAGAACTCTTTTATTAACTTAAGATGTGGGAGCATATTTAACTAACCAAGGATCATCAAGAGCCTATTTTGCTGATAATCTTTTATTTGGATCCATTCTTAACAATTTAGTAATGAATTCTTTTGCTTCTTTAGAAATTTAATCCCAATCCTCAGCTATAAATATATTTAATTAATTACGATCAAAAGTAAATTTTCCTAATTTAACTCTTTCCAAAATTTAATTTTCACTCTTACCAGAAAATGGTGGATAACCACATAAAAGTATATATAAAATGATTCCACATGACCAAATATCACATTTTTCATTATATTAATGATTCAATACTTCAGGAGCAATATAATATGGCTTTAATATAATATAAGAAATACTGTTCCTAATCTTTTACTCATAGCTTTTGTATTGTCAAATTTTCTAGAAGTTCCAAAATCTATAACTTTTAATTAGGAATTTGGATCTTCACTTATAAATATTACATTTTCAGGTTTCAAATCACGATGTACTATATTTTATTAATGACAATGCATTGTAGCTAATAAGATTTATCTTATGTAATCAGCAGCTATGTTTTCACTAAAGGATGACATTTTTTTGATTCTATCAAATAGTTCACCTCCTGATAGATACCTAACGAATATATAAATTTTTTACTCAGTAACCAAATAATAATTATTTTCATCTTGATAAAGTTCAAATAATTTTACTATATGAGGATGGTCTAGATTCTTTAAAATGTTCATTTCTGAAAACATTCGTTATTCATCCTCTTTTATTAATGAACTTTTTTTTAATTACTTAATAGCTCTTACTAATCCAGTAGTTTTATGAGTTACTTTCCAAACCTTTCCAAATGCACCTTGTCCTAACACTTTACCAAAATTATAATGACTCCCTATTGATCCTTCCTTAAGTTTAACAAAAATATCATGACCTAGTTTTATCCTTACTCCTGGTACTTAAGGTTCAATTTTTTTTTTTATTTCTTCCTTGCCTTTAAAAATATGAAAAATATAACTACTATCAGTTTTCATTATTGGTACAGATTCTTCCTTTTTTATTACTTCAATCTCTTTTTTTGGCATCTCCTCTTATTAATCAACCTCTTAGTTATTTTCACTTTCTAAAACATAACCTGGCTATTAAGACTCAACCAATATTTAATCCTCTTCAATTTAGCTTTTTTTACTTCCTTATTAAGAAAGTGAGACTTTTTATAAAGGATTTGGAGAAGCATTCGCAGTTTATTCATTTTATAAAATTACTTCTTCTATGTACAATCTTAACTTAATATACCTTAACAACGAATGTTATTATTTTTACAGCATTGACTTCCCATTTCCAATTAATTTTAATAAGAAAGTTAATTATTTATAAATTCAACATATGTTAAATCAGTATCATATTATAACTAGAAATTCAAATCTTATACCCGATTTTCATAAAGCATTCTTTATAATTATTATTCAAATTTAAGAATTTAAATAATATCTCTTTTAAAGAATTTATTAATCAAAGAAACAATCAAATAATTTACATTAGTAAAACCATATATGCATAATAAATTTATTTATAATTAAAATACAAATAAGAATTAATTAAGATTATTTAGAACATATAAATCCAGAAATTATTTCTATTACTTATATAATATGATTAATTGAAGGATAATTAATTTATTAATATTGTTAAATATATTATTTCAAATAGAGTATCATAAATATTATAAATATATTTCTAATTGTATAAATTAATTATTCATTTTGACAAATCTATTTAATACCTTAAAATATAAGATTATAAAAATTAAGATAACAAAAATCAAAAATGATATCATTCTATATAATCAATAACTTAATTCATTTATGAAGCTAGCAAAATCACGTTTAGTTAACTTTTTAATTATGATTATTTTAAATTTTGGAAATTTTATTAATTTCTTAAAAAATTATATAAATTATTATGCAAAACCCTATTTCCACAGGAAATTAAGATTATAACATGGTTAAGGCTGACAATCATCATGATTCTGATGAAGAATTATAGGAGAAATAGGAGAAAAGTTCAAAATTAGTAATTGAAGACGAAGAAGAATTAAAAGAAGTTCACTAAAATCAATCAAATAATACTAATATGAAATAAGAAGTCTAATCATAAAAATAAGTTCAAAAGTAATAAGATATGTAATAATCAACTAATGAATAATAAAAAAAAGTTGTTGCTTAAGTTTATCCGAAATTCATAAATTTTGATTATTAGGACATTAATATTAAATTCAAACCTGAATGGAAAGATAAAAGGAAAATGCCTGAACAAAATAAATTTGAAAAGAAAACTGTAATAGAAATTAAAGAGCCTATTTTATACACAATGAATAAAGAAAAAACAAAACATGGAAGATCAATTTTTACATCTTTATTTTCTACAGATTATAGATATATTTATATAACTGATGGATATATGTATATTTTACAATTAAAGAATGATAAGATGTTTGTAAAGAGTGTGAATTCTTTATAAAGGTTATTTAAAATAATACTTAAAGGAGATTAAATTTAATTATGTTTCATCAATGCTAATTTAGATAAAACTAAACCACCTAATGTATATAAATTATAATTATATAAAATTAGCTAAAATCATATTAATTCTTAAAAGGTAAAGAATAAAAAGAGAAATTATTAATGAGAGTGAGAGGAGAGATTAATAAATTAGGGTATGATTTTGATTTAATGAAATGAATTTTATCGATAAATTTATTTAATTAATTATAATCGTTATTTTTTTAAACATTCACTGTATTTTATGAAAAAGAGAGAAAGTATTTCTGAACCTCCTTTAAATAAATTAGAACAAATTAGATTAAAGTTTTCAAAATAATTAATCAAAGTCAAGGCTAAAGGATTTGTGACTTGTAGTATTGGAAAATCAATATAAAATGATAATGGATCAAGAATTTCATTAGGAAAAAGCTCATTCTTAGAAAAACTCTAATCAATCCATTCATTTGAAGATGATGAAAAAACATTATTAAAGTCTATATAATTTGATGTTTAATTGGCAATTAATAGATATTAATAAAGAATTGAATAAATAGCATAATTATAAGTAGAAAGAAGTTCATTGAGATCTTGCTAATAAAATATTATGCAATACCTTACAACACCTTAATAAGAAAAAAATGATATACAATTTGATTCTTCTTAATTATTATCTAAGAAATCTGATTGCAAAAGTTCTAAATAGAATAATTAAATTGATCCAAATACTACCAATAAATTAAAACCATATAATAAAAATATTTTAGGTAATAAGAAATCAAATAAAACATTCAAAATAATAGCTGATAAATAGAATAAAGCTAAATATAATAAAAAATAAAATAATTAATCATTTACAGAAATAAATGGGTTAAATAAAAAACAATCTAAAGATGGTACTTTTAGTTAAAAATCTGTTTCAACTCGCTAGCCAAGTGTAAAAGAAATAGCAATCAATTTACAATAAAGAAGATCTACTGAAATGATATTGAGAAATCAACCAAGATAATCACGAAATTCTATTAATTCCTTTGATAACAAGTAATCTGTAAAAACAAAAAAACCTTTAGTATTCTGAATACACTTTTAATGTATAGTTTTTAATTCAAATTTATATGCATTATTATAATTTAATTATTCTAAAGATATAATTTTTGGTTTGAATATTAAATCATATTAATATCTAATAGAACTTTTTAATTATTATTAATGATAAATCTTTTAAAGAGAATTAATTATTAAGATATTTGGAATTAATATTGAATTTTATATTACATCCACATTAAATGTTAATTTATCAATAATATATTATAACAGACATATGTATATATTTAGATATCATTTTATAGCTTTCATTTAATAAAACAATTAATTTAATTTAATAATATGAATTCTTATTTTATTTAATATAAAGTAGATGAAATAATTCAGATATTTTATGATCAATTTAAAAGTTTAACTTTAATTTATTCAAAATGATTGTAAAGAGAGATTCTTTTCTATATAAATTAAATCTACTTAAAAATAAAATAATTTATATATATATATATATTGATTAGACTCATATATATTATAGTAGTATTTTGATAAAATATTACATGAATAGTTAGATAAATTATTATATTAATTTTTTGGATTATGAATTAAAAAAATATTTCAATAATTTTGTGTAAATTATTATATTTGAATTGATATCATTAAAGAATTTTTAAATAAAAAGATTTCCATATTTATGAAATCATTGTTATTCATTAGCTTGTTATTGGCTACATCTTTGTGTGCATTTTAAGAAGAAGATAATGTAATGGTGTTAACCTCAGATACATTTTAAGATGCTATCGATACATTCAAATTCATTATGGTTGAATTTTATGCACCATGGTGTGGACATTGGTATTGATCAATAAATTATCATATAAGCAAGTAATTGGCTCCTGAATATTCTGCTGCAGCAGCTGAATTAAAGAGATAAGGAGGAGACAATTATGTGCCTTTGGCAAAAGTTGATGCTACAGTTGAATCATCAGTGGCTGAAAAATTCTCAATCTAAGGATATCCAACAATAAAATTCTTCATAAATGGTTAAGCAACTGATTATGAAGGAGGAAGAACATCAGGTGAAATAGTTGCTTGGATTAATAAGAAATCAGGTCCTCCATCTACAGAATTAAATTCAGTTTAAGATTTAGAAAGATTCTTAGAAAGAGTATCAAGCACTCCTATTGTTGTCTTTTTTGGAACATCATCAGATGACAATGATTTTGAAACATTCAAATAAGTTGCTTAACAAAATGATAAAGTTACATTTGCCCATACATTCAATCCAGAATCAGCTGAGAAATATAATGTAAGTGGTAAGATAGTACTTTTCAAATCCTTTGATGAGAAGAGAAATAATTTTGATTAATCAGTGACAACATCAAATTTGGAAAATTTCATAAATATTTATGGAAATCCAATCATATTACCATTCAATGATAAAGCAATTAATATCATTTTCTAATAAAGAAATAATGCTGTTATTTTATTCACAGATGATTCTGAAGCAGGTGTTGCTGCATTTGATGCCTTTGCTAGTGTTGCTGGTTTATTTAAAGATAGGTAATAATTATATATAAATTATTTAGAATCAAATTTTCATTCTCCAAACCTAATGATGGATCTGGTTTATTCCATAGATTAGCTGAATATATTGGTGCTAGTACTACTAATATTCCTAATATTATGTTATATGATTAATTAGGAGGAAATGGTAAATATAGATTTGAAGATGAAATTACAACTGAATCATTAAGAACATTTTTAACAAATTTCTTTGATGGAAAATTAAATAGATATATGAAATCTGAAGAAGTACCTGCTACTAATGATGATCCTGTTAAAATTGTTGTTGGCAAGAATTTCAGAGATTTAGTGATTAATAATGATAAAGATGTTTTGATTGAATTCTATGCTCCTTGGTGTGGACATTGCAAATAATTGACTCCTATTTATGAAGGTTTAGCTAAGAAATTATTAGTAAATCCAAATATCATAATTGCTAAATGTGATGCTACTGCTAATGAAGTATTTTTATATTATTATTTTTAGATTGAAGGAGTTAATATTGAATCATTCCCAACAATTAAATTCTGGAAGAATGGATAGAAGGATTAAATTATTGATTATAATAGTGGAAGAGATGAAGTCAATTTTATTTCATTTTTAAAAGAAAACACTTCACATTAATGGGTTGATCTTGATAGAGTAGAAGAATTATGAGTGTATGTATTTTCATTTCATAAATTTAAATCCTATTTTTTATAATAAAATATGAATACGTTTCATGAATATTAATTATAAGTGCCTGCAATTAAACAACTTGAAAAAATCAATGAATAATAAAATATAGAAGGGAATCTGACATTAAGTAGAGAGAGATTTAATTAAAAATAAAAGAAATTAGTATTTGATATCATTTCTCTTAGTAAATTAATACAAGTAGATTAATACCTATTGCCAATGAAAAATTACCCAGATTATCTTAAAGCAAATCACCCATCTAATTATAAAAAACATTAAGAGCAACAACAGAGTATTAAGGATCATCAAAATAATAATCAATTAAGTTTTTTAAAACTAATACAAATACAGAGAATGATGCAAACATTTATACTGATGATGAAAGAGCAAAACTTAAATTTAAAAGAGATGAAAAAAAACCAAAAACCACTAATTATAAAGCAGGTCTATATGAAAATACTTAAAATAAAAAATTTGCTGAATTTGCAGAATAGATTAGAAAACTCAAAGATTAATTAGATTCATTATAAGTAAATTTATATTTATTACTAAAAGAAATATTTGAATAATTCAAGAAAACTATTTTTAGTAGTTAGAAATATTGTTGAAAAAAGAAAAAACCTTAGAAAAATTCTATTAAAGAATGGTAAAGATGAACTTGTAGAATTATCTGATATTGAAAAATTATGTAGTGTTAAAGAATTTGTTAATATTAATGGAGAATAAAAATTAATTGATAAATTGAATATCTCTTTATTAGATGATATTATATATGCTAATGAAGTCTTAGAGAATTTAAAAATTTAAAATGAAATTCTAGATATTAAAGAAATGGCTGATTAAGTATATTTTAATAAAAATTATGATTATAATAGAAAAAAATTAAATTAACAGGTTGAATAAAATTTTAAAAATCAATTAAGAAGAAGATTTGAAGTTATCTTTCACATCTATTGCTATGTCAAGGTATAATTTACATGAATAAATTGACATTTTTGAATAGAGATTAGGTCCACTATAGTCAATTAAAAAAAATTTAAAGTAAACCTCTTAAGCTATTACAACCTTTGTAAAATTATTGTGTGATAAATGAATGATACCTATTTTGGATTATATATTTAATTTTATAAAAAGCTCTAATATAAATTATTATTTATACTTTACTATGATTCTCGAAGAAGCTGTAATATAAGTTATTTCTATAACTAGCTTGGAGTAGAAGATGATTATGTCAGATTACAAAAGATTGCTGAAGGAATTAAACAAATTTCATAAAGTTTGAAAACCCAAAAAAATTTCAACAGTCCTTCTTTAATCAAACAATGTAAATGGAAATTACTATATAAGTGATTTGTTCTTATCCTTTTTCAGACACCACAATTGAGATGCTCTTAAATGAATGTTTTGAGTAACACAAAAGTGACCCTAAATTCATTATGGCATTCCATAAAGCCTTATAAGAAGTGGCTATACTTTAAGAATTTAGATAATTTTTAGGTTCTAGATCTTTATTCAATAAATAAAACCGTCAGCTATCTCATAAGTATATAAATTTAGTTTAATTTTAGTAATAATATTACCTCAATACTTAAAGAGTAACTGAAATAAGGATCAATCCCTTTTAGCAGAGAAGTCATAGAAAGATTAATAATTGCAAAACGATTTTCAGCAAAATTTATTATACCAATATTTACTCTTTCAAAAGAGTACAAATTTGATCTGGAATAAATGGCATCCATATTTAAACTTTTCTTAATGCATACTAAAAATGAAGAATTCTAACTTCAAATTATAGATATCTATGAAGAATTAAAATTATCAATATTTAAAGATCTCGAATGGATTGAAGAACATAATTAAGAATTAGAAGATTGTAATTTATATTATATAATCTTAGATTTCATATAAAATAAAATTAAAGTTCCTTAAAGATTAATCTAAAGTAAATTGATGCATATTAAAAATAAAAACAAAAAATTACTACATTAACATTTCATTAAGAAATGTAATATGAAAAGTGAAACTGAAAGTGATTCATTATCTGTTAGTCCAGAATAACCAAAAATAATAGATTATAAAACTAAGATTTAATAATGGCTTTGTATTAAAGAAACTCCTACAATTGATTTGGATAATTATGTATATTTTACTAATTCCGAAAATCTAAACTCCCTTCTTTCTTTTATATTGAATCCATGTAAAATTGAAATTATTGCAGATTGGGTAAATATTATATTTAATCATTATAGGAATTGACATTCAAAAATGTAGAAACTAAATTTAATAAGAAACACTTTAAAAATATACCTATTAAATTAGATACATTTTAAATTATTAGATCATATAAAACTGTCTTAATATTTTAAAATTAAAACAATATTCGTCAAATTGATAAATTATTAACAACCTTTATTGAAATTTCATGTATAGAATTTAGCTTATAATAGTTAGAAAAATATATGATTCCTTAATAAGTGATGAAATTAACTTAAATCTTAATCATTTAGTTAATTTCATTGAATAATTAATACTTTTAAATCCATAAAAGAGTGCCTATTAGATATTAGAATACAATCTATTATTTACCTTTTCATTATATATCTATAACCATTAAATGACTACTTTCATAGGAGATATGTTAAGTTTATGGATAGATAAATTTAAATTTGGTTTCTATTTATAAGAATAAATATGGAAATATTTAGATTATACAAATTGGTTTAACTTTTTCTTTTAAATTTTAATTAAATAACCATAAAGAAATGAATAATGTTATTAAGAATACAAATCACTAAAAATTGTATATATTTTATAATTAAATTTAAGGATGGAATATTGGCATTTGTAAAATTATTAAAATCTCCTGAAAAAACATAATAAACATAAAATGATTTTTAAAATTCTGTGACTAGTCGATAAGAACCACTAACACCAATTGAATTT
Organism: Paramecium pentaurelia; assembly: GCA_905183005.1. NCBI lineage: Eukaryota > Ciliophora > Oligohymenophorea > Peniculida > Parameciidae > Paramecium > Paramecium pentaurelia. The sequence continues at coordinate 38,161 of CAJJDO010000019.1, read as the reverse complement.
TCAGAAGAATAGTAAATATTAAATTCTTCTTAATGGATTTTGGATAATAACTCAACAGCAAATTAAATAATGGAAGATATGAGTTAGAAAGATATAGATAATCTAAAACACTTTAGCATTGAAAAGAATAAATCTATTATGACAGAATTATAAGAGTCTTCACCTTTAAGAATTAGAATAATGTAATCATCTTACAATAAAGGATTTTATGGTTAATCATCTGACATTACTAATAAAACTCTCCTGTCTCCAAAAGGTAAAATGCATCATAGTTCAGTAAGTCTACCTTCAATAGATAATAAAGTTCATAAGAGTGAAAGTGTTGATTCTTAAAATTGTCAAAATTATGCATCAAGATTAAGAAATAAAACCTATATTATATCATAAGATGGATTTTCTACAACTAAGTTAATATCTATTTATCCAAGAAGAAATATTGATTTATAGTTCACTCATTTTGAAACTGCTTAATCAATTTTTACTTATAATAAACATACATTAAAAGGTTGTACTAGAGTATTCAAAATTTTAAATGACTCTATATTTAATTCACTTTATTATTAAGAAAATTTAGTAAAGGATCATTTTTAGAAATAACAATTTTTAAATTTAGCATAGAGATCTTTCATAAATGAAAGAACAATTATTACATTATTTCAAATATATTTATATGGAATTTTTGATGAGGAAAGTAAAATTCTTTAGAAATAATCAATTGAATGTGGTCTTATAATAAATGAGATTTATAAGAATTCATTAATATTATAAGAAAAATAATTAAATAATTTACTGAAAAATTGTTTTAGTTAAGTTGCTGATTTTGTAAGTAAGAAATTAATAGAATTAAATAATTATACATAAATACCTGAATTTAAATTCAAATAATATTTATTATTTAGCACTTTAGTAAATGGTTTGCATTATTTTGATCTTTATGATCCTAATAGGGATGAAAGAAATATTTATAAGTATTTAAATGAAACTGTGATGCATATATTAATAATTTGGTTTTTTAATAGTCATTAAAATAACATTTTCTAATTAAATTTTGTTAAGTAAATTATTTTTATAATAATAGACTAATTGCTATCCTTTTTTCTCGTGCACCTTAATATTAATTATAAAATTTATTATTCCATGTTGGTTTATTAACATCTTTATTTAATGGATATACTACATATAATAAAAATGGATGCAAAAATATAGATTATGTTGAAAGTTTATACATGAATATTATGTATTTAATATACATAATTAATGCTAATGTATATTAAAGATAGCTAACATTATTAATTTCTAATTTAGAATCATCAGCATCATGGAAAGGATTATAATAATGTCTTTGTGAAATTTAAACCAATTTTTTGAATCAATTAAATTAATTAATGAAATTGGATAGATCATATTCATTAAAAAAAATAAAATCTAGTTAGAAGATTATTTTATAACCAAATTCTAAAGAATCAGTAAGAGGTAAAAATGAATCCAAAAATGATAATTCTTAATTAAATGAACTTTTAAAATAAAAGTATTACAATGAATTTTATAATTATTAGATCAATAACAAAGGAATCATCACCTGTTAAATAATAAATGTAGATCAAAAAACTAATAAGATATAGAACTAAGAATAGTATTAAAGCATGAGTGATTTGAAATCAAAATTAATTTATATACGAATTTCTCACTATGGATTAATATCAAATATTTTAATATTTATTTCAATTATTCAAATGTTTATATCTTCCATTTTCTTTAAAAACTGAAATATTAATTCTCTTTTATTAAAATAATTATGAATTGTATATTAATATTATATAATTTATTGATGTTCTTTATATTTAATAATATTATATATAGAAACCCATATATTATTTGGATAAAGAAAATAATTAAAAATAAAAATGAATGATTTTATATAATATTGTTATCTTTTCTCAAATTATTGAATAATATTCCTCAAATGTGTCAATAATTTTGGATAGACAATTAGATGTACTTAATTAGTATCTCGAAATTGAAATACAATCATTACTAAACTTACATTCCAGACCTGGATTACCTTTAGCTACAGCTCCAATCACAAAAACCAACTAAAATTATAAGTTTATATATATTTATACATTATGCTTTTTTTTAATATATTCTTTTAAATCAACCAATTTAGCTTTGTGTGATGTAGCTACAATATAAGCTTCATTGGAAAAATACTCTTAGACTGTATCATTGTGAATTTGAAGTAATACTTAATCATCTGATTGAATTTTTGCTGTCTCTAATAATTTAGCTATCATTCCACTAAACCTTTTAAAAGTTCTAGGTATTTTAGTGACTGGATTAATTTCAATTAATCTATTATCTTCTGTCCTTATCAATACTTTCAATAAGCCTGCTTTATTAAGAGGACTATCAAGAAGTGTTAACAAACTTTAATGTACTATGTCTGGCCTTTTGCTTAATTAATTTATACCTGAAATCTTCTGGATTTCTTCCTAATCGTTTTGTTATAAAATGAGAATGATCTTCAAAGTTTAATAATACTTTTGAAGATTTCAATTATCCCAATTATAAGACTGCTCCATCAAGTATGAATGTTACAATTTCTTTATTCAATTTTTCTTATATTTCTAACTCTGGTATTGGGACTTCATTATTAAGAGATTTTTGTATAGTTTTTTTTAACTTCTTAATTTACTTTTTGTTTGAGAGTTGTTTGAGCATAAATTAAAATTATATTAATTAAATAAAACTGAAAATACTTTATCATTTATTATTAGCAGGATTGTTCACTGACTTTATTTTGTTTTATTTTTTTAGAAACTCTTTAATATCTGCTTTTAATTGATTATATTCTTCTTTCATACTTAAAATCATTCCAGAAGTTTCTTCTCTTTTTTTATGAGAATTTTTTATTTTTTTTTTCAATAATAGAAATTGCTAGAATCAAATACTAATAAATACAGGACTCAATTCTGGATTTTTTTCAATTTCATTCCATAACTTTTCAATTTTTTATTATTTTCTTTATTATGCCTACTCTTTATATGCTTTTGCATCACTTCCAAATTATTGAGTTTACATTATTAATATATTTATTTAATTTTTTTGTATAAATTGAAAACCCTTATAACCCTTATAAATAATTAACCGTATAAATCTAAACAATAATATATAATAATATGCAATTCTAAATATCAATTAATCTTAATAATATTGATTATTTTGACATTTATGATGGTACTTAGTTATATATTTAATTAAAAGCAAAGTGAATAAAATAATATAAAATATCTACTCTATGAGTCACTTTGATGATATTGACTTTGCCTAAAATTCAAACTCTAGTAATATGCATTTTGAATAAGAAGCTGACTCTGGAAAGAAGTAAGCTTTTGATTTAATAAAGAAAGCCCAAATAAAATACAAAGAATACTTATATAAAAAAGATATCATCACTTATAAAAATGACCAATTAAGAAATCTTAGATGAAAAGTAATCTTTATATATCAATAGCATAAATAGTTAAGAAAAAAAATAGACTGTTCATAAAGTCTAAAGCTAATAATTTCCTGGAAATAATCTAGGAGATAAAGAAGATAAATTAGCAAAAAACAGAGAGTCTGCTAGAAATAGCAGAAGAAGAAAGAAGATTTATTTAGAATTGTTGGAAAGCAAAGTTACAAAATTATCAGAACAATTAGATGTTTATAAGAATGTTAATGAAAGAACTCAACAATTAGCAATTAATCTATAAAACAAAATAACATAAGTATTTAATATCTTAATTATTAAGAAAAGAGAATAAGATTAAACAAAAATGATATTATTTTCAAATCTATAAAATTCAATAAATGGAAACGTTGGAGAAATGAATATTGATGCAATTATAGATTCTTTAAATGTATATTCAATATTATACAAATATAGAAAAAATTTGGTTCTGGATCATAAGAAAGACATTAATTGATTGATCATTATGCAAGACAAATTTATGAAAATTGTTTGGCTCCATATATAAATTATATTATTGGAGTAGCTAAAACTGAATAAGATATTTTCTCAAATTAAGAGTATATTAAATATTAATATTTAGGCATACTGATAATACAATTTTAAGAAATCTTAAACTTACAGATAAATAAAAATAAATACTATAAAAAAAATAATAGAAATTACTAAGACATCAAAATGAATTAGCTAAGTATTTTTTATTAAAATTCTATTATTAGTACATTATCATCAATTTAAGAAGTAAAAAATTAAATTTAAGCTGAATTAAGTTCGTTTGATTAAACTTTAGAATAATTAAGAAGAGAATTAAAACCAAGTTAGGTAGCTAGATTTTTATTATCTATTGAAAAAAAGGATATGTAACATCATTTTAAAGAATAATTTGAAAAATGTTTTGGATCAGAAATTGATGAAGATGATTCTTTAGAATTATATTAATTTATGACTGAACATAATCAATGTAATTCACTTGGAATAGATATTCAATAGACTTATGAGATATATAGAGCATCTAATGATTTTTTAAATGGAAAAGCTGAATCAGAAGATTAATAATAGTAATCATTGTAACAATAAACTAAAATTGAATGAATAGTTACATTTATATGGCCTATTAGATATATAATAGATTATTATATATTTACATATATAATCATTATAAATAACAATTAATTATCTTTAATATTTCTTAAATAAATTGAATAATTATTTATATCTTCAATCATATAAATGTCTTAAAATAATAATGTAAGCATTTTCTAAATTCAAATTTGATAATAAATACTCTAATATAGATAAAAAATAAATAATGATATTTTGAAAATTAATTAGTTTCATTAAAATTAATCTATTAATTAAATTAATTAATAAAATCTAGAAAATCAATTTGGGATTTCTAAAATTATAAATAAAATAAATAGAATAACTAAGATATTTATACTCATAATGATCATACATAATATAATGTAATGATAAATTAATTTCATGTCATTTTTCTTATTTTTATGGCATTCGAGAAAATATTTTTAGATAAATCCTTTTTATATGTTGCAGATGAGATTCTAAGCTTTGAACTAAATGACTTTACTAAAGTTGGAGTCTAAATAACTTCACTAGCTTTTTTTCTCATTGACATTTATTTAGCATATTCTTTATTAACGTATGGCACTTGTTCTGGGTCAAGTTTACCAGATACTATATCAGAAATAACTCTAATTTATTCTTCTTATTCAACAATTTATTAATCGAAATCTTTAAATTTCTAAAATGTTATTTTATAAATACTGGTTTTTCAATTGGTTTATAATTGATTGATGTAACAAAATTAAATTTAAGTTATTTTTTTCCATCTTTAATTTCATATGCATCATCTTTAGAAACTTTTTCAATAATATCTACTATTTCTCCTTCTTCATTAACATACTAATTATATTTACAAGTTATGTAACCTTTAGCAATCATCTAAAGTACCTATAATCTTTTTTGCATTTTCTTTAATTACTTTAAAAAGTATTCTTTTCTTAATTGATTATCTGTTTTACTTCTAGGTTCTAGTTCAAAAAAGTTTCCAATATTTTCTTATTATTTTTTCATCAATAATTCATATTCATTATTTAATTATTTAGAGTAATTAGATGATGCTTCCATAAAGTTCAGATTTTAATATTTAACATGAGAAGCATAACTTTTAATAGCACTATAGAATTATTCTTTAAGTTCTTAATTTCTTCTACTTGAATTACCTCCCCAATTAATAACTTCATCATTTAGAACATTTTATGTTTTTACAAAATTATCTTATTGAATGTCTGGTTATTCTTTTATACTTAAATTAAAATTAAAATGAGAAGATATTTTAGTACTTTTAACATTAGGATTTATTATTTTCTATAAAACTCTTCTTTTAGGTTATTATTCATGATTTTTAGGGTAATTATCTGCTAATTTTGTTTATGTATTTGTATGTGTTTTATCAAATGATATATTTTTATTAGAATGTTATGCTTTACATGTTTAATGTTAAAAGAATTAATTATATTATTAAGAATTTTAAATAATTAATGATGTAGGTAATATTTTAGTTTTTTATTATCTAACTCCTTTGTTTGATTTAAATTAATTATTCATAGTTGTAGGATTAAATTCATTTTCTTGAAATTAAAAATTTAATTTACAAGTACTAATTTCTTCTAAATAAGTTAAATGAGATTTTAATTATTATGTATCAATAGATTATTTAGATAATTCAACAAATCTCTTTAATCTAAATATCCATTTTTCTCCAATAAGAAGAAATAATATATTTCTTGAATCTCTTTGCCAAACTTTTTTCTCTAATTCAACATTTGATATTCGAAATAACATTGCTGAATCACAAAGACATTTAATAGTAAAATATCTTTATTCATAATTTAAAAAGCTTTCTTCTCCAAATATTTCTCCTTCTGCTAATCTAGTTAATTAATGTTCAGTTTGGTTATCATCCCTTTTTGTAAGTGAAAATTCTCCTTTAAAAACAAAATATGCCCAATCACATTATTCATCACCTTCTTAATAAATAGTTTCATTTTTCTAAGGTTTAATAACTTCTAATTTATAAGCAAAATATTTAATTTCATTATCAGAGAATTATTAAATATATGTTAATTGTTTTAGAAATGCTATTTTTTCATTATTTTCACTTGATTTTATATTAGAATTTAATTCTATAATATATTTAAAATCTAAACAAACTAAATCTGTTTATCTTAATGTTACTGCAGTAGATTTTTAAACATCTTATAAACCAAATTCATTAAATGATTATCCAAATGTCATTTCAGATACTTATGAATATTATTAAATATCTGATATATCTGTAAATGTCTTTGGTTTTGTTGAATCAAGTTCTTATGTTACTAATACTCTACCACTTAAAATTATATAAGTTGTTCTGTTAATTATTATATTCTAATTAGGTCCAAATGTTTTTAAATAAAGATGTTTGCATAATTGTTTCATGAAATCTGCATTATATTTAGCTTTTATTTTTTCAAAATATTGAAAACAAGACATATACTCTATTATCTATAAAAAGTCTTATTCGGTTCTAGATAAATAATCTTTTTATAAAACTTATTTTATTTTTGAGATATCTTAAGGTTGATTCCCAATCTTTGATAATATATTAGAAGCTGAGATAATATGAACAGCATGTTAAAATATTTGAGATTTGCTTTTCATTTAGATAATTATTTATATTAATGACGATATTATATATTAGAACCAGGAATCGCACCGTCAGGATGTTTATAAAAATTAGTACTATATTCAGGAATATGATAAGCCTTATCTCCTAAAAAATGTGTTCCAATACCATTTCTATGATCATTTACTCTTACTTTTCTTTACATTTCATCTTCTAATATATAACCTTATTAAGTTTCTTTATTTGCTTACTAAAATACAATTGAAATAAATAACCTCAAATGTTTTTATGCCATAATCTAGATCTTCTAAATGACCATCTTTATCTTAACGTAAATGTTTTTTTTCAAAGTAAATTTATCTATTTAATGGTTCAAATTATTTTCTGAAATTAGGTTCTGAATAAAACTTTTCTAATCTAGATGACTCTTAATTATTAAGTGATTATTTAATTATTGGAGTTTTTAAATTCTCTAATTAGTTTTATATTAAAGGATTCTAAAGTTTAGTTTGAACTTAACTTAGAAAAACATCACTTTCTCTAGGTGTAATAATTTCAATTGCTTATTATTCAAATTTCTTTCTTCCTTTATCTCTCCATTTCTTAGATTTCAATCCATCCCAATCCATATATGAATACATTATATTAATATTAATTATGTAAATTGAATCAGACAATTAAGTTACAAATTAGAGTTATTCTTTTTTTAGATAAGAGAATACTATTATGGATGATAAAAAGTTTATGGAAATTTTATTAAAATGGGGTTTATAACATAGTTTGAAAGTAAGTACATTTTTATTTGATATCAAATTTGATCATTTAAATTCAAGTCAATTTTTATTAGATTTATTCAATTCTAAAGAAATAAGAAGTTCATTACATTATGTTTCATTTAAATAGAATATAATGTTATCATAGATTAAATTTTAAGCTTTGACATGTAAATCTATTAAATTAGATTTGTTTGATAAATTAACAGAAGATAGAATTGTTGTAAAGGGACATATCAAATAATGTTTTGAAGAATAATTTGAAAATATTTAGATAGCTGATGAATTACGTAAAGCACTTATTATGGAAGATTCTGAATAATATTGTGTATTTAATGAAGCTGATAGATAAGAATTATTATTTAGATTATTTCAAATTCTAGTTTTGGGAGGATAACTTTGTTAATATGAAGATGATATATAAGCCTATTTAGATTGGACTAAATATTTATACAAAAATACAGTGAAGTATTATTATATAAATATAATAAAAGCGCTCGAAAATATGCAGATAAGGATGAAATTTATATTGATTCATATGCATATGAAATAAAGAAATTAGAGAATTCATATAATTCAGATCATCCTTAAAATGTAATGTATGTTGTTGTGAATCCATCATTAAGAATTGTTAATATCATAGAAAATTAATGGTTAAAAGTATGGTGATTCTATTGAATTAAATTGTGATTAATCATGTTGAATATTTATAAATAAATATTATAATGAATCGAAATACAACATAAGGCAAAAGCTTTAACATAAAACCATTAGTTTTTAAAGTTAAAGGAACTAATTATGCAAGTTAAAAAAACTCATTTACAAGTTTATCTCCAACTCCTAAAATTGGATCTCCAAGGTTTGCTGATAACTTAAGAAAACCTCTAAATCCTATATTAAGTCCAAAAATAAATAACAAACCATTTGATAATACACATATCTTTAGATCCACAAGATTTCATTCTGAATTCAAGAAACCAATTATTGAGAAATAAACTGAAAATGTTACTTTAAAGTTTTCAGTCATGAAAGAACTTCATTTATAGAAATAACATACTCATCATAGTGTTCATTGTTCCACATAAGTAGTTAAAAAAGATAATATCAATTTATTCGTTTTATGTGAAGGTCATGGTAAGTTTGGAAAGGAATGTTCCTAATATGTTAATCAAAAAATGATAGAGAAACTAACTAATAATAATTTAATCAATATAGTTTAGAAAAAAAATGATTAAATAAATCTTTTATTTGAAGACCTCTTTTCTTAAATTAATAAAGAAATAGTAATTTATATATATATATATATTTAGTAATAATGCTAAGATATAGATTCATCATAAAGTGGATCATAAGCTCTTTGTATATTAATTTCTGAAATGAAATTGATATGTTCAAATTTAGGAGAAAGCAAAGTAATGTATTTCTTTTTACAAAAAAATAATTTAGTTTTTAAACAATTAAATACTGTTCATTCTATCGAAAAAATGTCTGAACAATAAAGAATATTAAATAATGGTGGAGAAATAGAATAAGAATATATTAATTATGTAAAATCAGGTCCTTTAAAGATATGGTTGAAGTAAAATAAATCTTAAGGGATTCAATTAACTAGATGTATAGGATATAATAATTGGCATTAAATTGGAATTACTTGTTAACCAGATACTACAGAATAAATACTTACTTAATAAGGATATATAATAATTGGTAATAGTCAATTATTCGACTTAATTGATACTATTGATATATCAAAAGTCTTAGAAAAACATATGGTTCCACAATCTTAATAAGAAATAAGTAATGTATGTGAATAATTATTAATTTTGGCAAAAAGTAGAATTTCTAGTAATTTACATATAGAATAAATTCTGATGATCATTTTATTCATTGGAATTTGATTGTGTATATAAATATATATTAAAATCATCTTAAATAGAAATATGATCTTTTTATTGAATCATAATGCAAATGAAATTCTAAAATTATAATCATTTTTAATATTTTATATTTCATAAATGATTTAATTCTTTCTTAATTTAATGAAAATGAAGATTTGAATTCTGTAATTTGCATTATTGTTTTGATGAAAAGTAATTAAAATAGCAATTTAGCTGAAACTAACAATATAAATGATGAAAACTAATAAATTAAGTCCTTAGTCAATCAAATTATGCAGTAAAATAGTAAAATACATAAATAAAAATCTAATATCAAAAGAGTGAAATGGAATTAAGAAAGTTCAGATTTATTTAATAAATTATATCATATGTTTTTGGGGGACCTTAACATGATACACTCATATTTTTTATAACACACTGACTTTAAATTCACAAAAAAATAAATCAAAGTATAGATTTCTTATTAATTCATAGAAATAATTCACATAACAAGTTTAAAATTTAACTAAATCAAATAGTAAATCAATGGATGAAGAAATATATGCAAAAATATTTGATTCTTAGTAACAAAGTCTTTCAAACAGTAATTATTGTGAAGATCCAGAATAGAGTGCATTAAGTGATATAAAGAGTTATTAATCAAGCAGTTTTTGAACGGATTATTTATATCAATAATTATTCTCTTGATTCAATAAAAATGCAAAAAATATCATTCACCATTTAAAGGAATCTTATAAATAGCCATTGCTACAATTCCCATATCAACTCCCATATGAAATAAAGAAGTTGTTAGCAATCCAAATCTGTCCCTTGTAATAAAAAAGATTCTTCCTCCTATTGCTATCATTATGAAACCAATTAAGGAAATAATGAATAATCTAATATATAAATCAATGACTTTAAAAAATATACTTTGTAAAAAAATAAATAACAAAAAAATGATATAATGCATAATGCAAAGCCAAATACCATTTAAGTTATTCATTATAATTTATTTCTTCGTGTTTAATATATTAATCTGGCAAATAAACTCTCCAGAAAAATTCTTCCAAAAAAGGATTTGTAATAGATAATAATGTTAATGCTAATATTAAAGAAAATTTGCTTCCTTTTAATGTTTTAATTGCTTCATAATCCAAAATATCATAATATTGAAATACAAAATATCCGAATATTACTGTTGCCAAAAATGAACAAATTAAAAATAATAAACCGTAAATAATTTCACTTATGTAAAAATCAGTTTTGATTAGTTTTGAATAATGCTAATTCTAAATTTATAAACTAATCAAAGGAATAGCTAATAAGGTTATAATTTAAAATGCTAATTAACATCCCAATGGCATTTTTAGTACCCATAAAAAAAACAAAACCCAAATGACAGGAGATATCATTAACAATTCTAAGAGTAAAATTTTTGCAATTGTCAATTTTGGTTTTTAATCAGATAGTTATACTATTTCTTCATGTTATTCTTCATCATAAACTTTTGAATCCATTTATAAAATAATTATATAAACAAATTGATAGAAATTTATAATATGATAATGTTTAGAAATCAGCACTAATTGTTTTATTAGTGCAAGATTAAAACTTATAATTATCCTTATAAAAAAAAAATAATTCATCTAATTTAATTAAACAATATATTTCAACAAATAATGTTGAATAGAATTAATAGTTAAATAATCAAAATTTATTTATAAATTTTAAGGATAAAAACTATTTAACAAATTTATATAGAAATACTTATTGTATTTTTAATAGATATAATTAATCATAGTTTATAATTAACAGCTTAGTTATAATTAAGTGGAATAGGATTTCTTTGCTTTTGAAACATACCTCCATAGTCTTTCGATAGTTCTGATTTCTTCACATGTCTTTACAGATATGATATATCAGATAAGGGTAAAATTAAGTAGGAGTACGAACCTTAGCTTAACATACCTATAACTTCAGAAGAGATTTTTTCCAAACTTATGTTTATTAAAATGAGTTTTCTTACATTTAAAAAATAATGTTTGTATGTTAAGTTGGCAATAAAATTTAGAAAAATTGGGTTTGCTGATTCTTATTATAAGTCATAAACAATAATTATATGATTATTTAATTTGTTATTTATAGCAATTTCATAAAATAAATACTCCAAAAAATATAAGAAGTATTATTAAACATACTCTGTGTTTATTTTATCCAATTTTACACATAATACTAAACCTTTATTAAAATCAATCCCAATTATTTATATAGCTTACCTTAATGGTTCATACTCTATTGATCTTATACTTTATCTGAATTCTGTATTTTCTTTAATTAATTAATTGATTTTCTCAAAATTATATTATTGACTAACTAATAGATATCTACATAAACTCAAATCTAAACAATGGTTATGCTTAGATAATTTAATAATTTGATGTGTGATAGTAGTAGAAAAAGGATCAAATTTTTTATCATACATTTTAGAATAGTATTGCATTACTTATATTGAGATTGGATGGAGAAAAGAATTTCTTATTTTTTCTGTAGCATGTTATCGTTAGAATTAAGAAGGCCTATCTTTATTGTCTTAAATCTTAATTTGATTTTCTCTTGTTAAGCATGTGCTTTCAAAGTTTCCCATTAAAATAAATTAATTAAAAAACTATAGATTTATATGTAAAAGTTTATAATAAATTATGAGATGTTTATTTTTTTATCTAATTATTTCAAATTTATAAGAAAATATCCTTAAAGTATTTTAATTTTATTTTTTATGTAATATTTGGTATAATGATTTTAAAAAGAAATGATATTTTCAAGTATCTATATATTATCAAATTACATCGGAGTAATTAAAGATTTTTACAATACCATCTGCTCCTCCAGTTGCTACAAATTAATTATTACTTGCTATAGTATAAATACTTTCATCATATTTTTATTTGTGTGCCTAATCAAATTTAATAAAGAATTTACTGGAATTTCATGTAAACATTAAAATTTTCTTATATCCCATGTTCTAAGACTTCCATCATGACTAACACTTGCTAATTAATAGATATTTTTTGGTAGTAAACATAAATCAGTTACAGCATCAGTATGTCCTATAAGAGTTTTGCAAACTTTACTAGTATTGATATCAGAAAATCTTATTTTATTATCATCATGACCAGATACAATATATTTGAGTTCATTATTAAATAATACTCTATTAGGTTAAGCAAATAGATTAAATTAGTTTTCAGAATCAAATCTAATTTATTGAATAGCTTTCACACTTGTAACATCATAAACTATAAATGTTAGAGTATCACTATAACCACAAATTATTGTTTCATTAAAACCTTTGCATATCCATTCAATTGCTGTTGGAATAGACAATCCAGTCATTGATTTCTTAAATGTAAAATTAGCTAATGGATTTTACAACATTTCAAGATTTAAATTTCCTTTTTTGAGTAAATCATTTTAATAACAAACTCCAAGGGATTTCCACATCTTTACTGAACCATCTGCTGAGGATGATAATAATCTTTAATCATGTGGATGATGTTTTAAAGACCAAATTACATCAGTATGTGCATGCCAAGAAAAATACTAATCTCCAGATCCTATATATGTTCTAATAGTTCCATCAACTCCTGCTGAATATAAATGTATATATGGAGTCTTAGAATAGGCAGTCATTGTAAATATTGGTCTATCATGTTCTTAACATAATTTTTAAGAGATTACATCTAATAGTTTAAGCAGGTTCTAAATGAGTTTGGGCATTCATGGATTGAATTTAATTTAAATTCCATAATTTTATAGTACAATCTTCTGAAGCAGTCACAATACAATTATTTTAAAATAATATAGATCTTACTCCATCTAAATGACTCCTTAATTATCCTTTAGTTTAAAATATTTCTTTTCCTACAATAATTTCTCTTTCTGTCATACTTACACCTTCTAATTAATTTTAACTTGTTTCTAAAATTTATTTTTTTCTTTAAATTGCAAAATTCAATAATTCAGTTGCTCCATTACTATTACTTCTTTGATGATGGTGTTTTATTTTTGGTTAACATGTATTGTATGTATTTTAATTGATTAAAATTTAATTAATTTTTGTAGTTTAAGGTAATTATAGATTAATAGGAGAATGAAAGTAAATCTAATTTAAAACTTGTTCATCATCATTTTCTTCATTTTTTAATTCTTTTAAGAAACTATATTTTAACTATTCCTAAAATACTTTTATAATAATGGTTTCTTTTCTTTTGAAATCATTTTTTCATTATTAGGTTAAGTAATTAATTTATAATCATGTATATCATTCTTTAAGAAAATTCCGTTATCACTCTTAACCCTATGATGAAGTTACTTAATCGATTATTTCCTAACAAATCATATCGATAATTTTTACTTAATCATTTCACTATTAGGTAAAAAGGAAAACTTAATAGATTCTAATCTTTCAAGACGTTCTGATAATTATTTATTTATATTTTTTTAATTCTCTAATTATTCTCTTAATTCTGTTATTAATGTCTGAATTTATTAGATTGTATATTTACTTAATAATCATGTCTTTCCTTTTTCCATTCCTCCTCTCTATCCAATACGCGTCCTTTTAAAAAATCCATCATACTATTAAAGTTTTACATTCTTCTTTTTATTATACTTCTTGGCTTATTTTTTATAATATAAAAATAATTTTCTTTATTGAAAATGTTTATAAAACTCATTTTGTTTGGTCTTTTTATTTGAGTTTTATTAGTTATGCATTTATTATAATTTTTTTAATTAATATGTCTAATAAAGGGGAATCTTTAAAATTTGGATAGGTGATATCTATAAGTCCATTAGCCAATTAATCTCTTTTTGTCTATAGTGATGGATTAGTTAAAACAGATGCCAAGGTAATAGTACTAAAAATAAGATTAGCTAGTTGAAATATCACCTGATATTATGGCTGCAGGTTCACTCTATTACTACAGTTTGTATAGAATTTATCCTGATTTCATTACAACCAAATTGCAAATGGCTATAAATTTTAAAGAAGAGACTATGCAGGATGATAATTCAAAAAAAATGTAGAAACTCAAAGATCTATAAACTAAAGTATAAATCAAAATGTTATCATAGATTATTGCAGATTATAAATCTAATATTGATGTTTCTACAAAATATAAGGATAAGCCATTATCTTTCAATAATTTAATATAGTTTATGCATGTAGCAACAAATCGATTTTTATCTCTATCTAGTAAAGAAGCAAAAGATGAAAAAGAAAACTTTAGATTAGAACTAGTAGAATATCCTTCTTCAAAAACGGTATTTTAATTGTAACCAGCCTTTGTTCATTAAAAAGAATCGAATTCAGAAGTTTATGCTGGAGATAGTGTTTATATTATGTGTGATCATATTTATTTGGGTATTAAACCAAAATTGAGAGCTACACTTAAATATGGTGTTATGGATACATATGAGTATTTACAGGATAGATCTATCTATGCAGTTCCTAATTTAAAATTACTTAAAAAGATGACAGATCAATTAGCACAATAATAGGATGTCTTAGAAGTCACACCTACTATATAGAAATTTTAGAAAGTAGCCAGCTTAGCAAAAGGATAAAGTATTAGAAGATAAACAACATGTAAATAAGATTTTTAATCTATAGTAAAATAAGAAGAAGAAGTAAGACCTATTGGGTAAACAAGTGAAGTCAATATTTCATTAGAACATTAGAGTCCTTGGGTATTAACAGTGTTTTGTAATTAAAATGATAATGAACAAATTATAAGTTTTAATGATGTTATTTGGATTCATCATATTGAAGAAAATTCACTTTTAACTTTGGGAAGAAATTAAGATAATGAATTAATTATAACATTTTAGAAATAATCAAATGAATAACAGAGTGAATTTAATGGAGATTCTAATGGAATGTTTTAGATTGAAAATGAAGATCTAAATAAAGGAGGATTGGTTGAATGGGGCTAAAGCTTACGATTGAGACATTTCATTCTTGGAAAATATTTAGCTATAAATTATGAGCCAATAAAAACAGGATAATTATTATTATACTTATCTGATTAACCTACACCAAATACTTTATTCTAATTTTTAGCTGTCCCAACTATGGGGTCCAATGCAGTAAGCTAGAAATATGTTACAAAAGATGCATTTATGAAAATGAAAGCAGTAGGAAAATCTTCATAATGGGTTCATTTAGAATAAAAAAAAATAGTAATTTCTATAATATATTATTAGTTATAAGCAAATAGTAAATATAAGGATACTGTTGTTGAAGAAGATAAATCAGTAATTGTTATAAGATTAACTGATAATACTGAGGATGATGATGTATTAAAATTGTACAAGGCAAATTATAGTGATGTTTTAGAAACAAACTTTTTAATTACAGGTTTCCCAGTTTTAAGAAGAGGTTTAACTAAACTTAAATCTAATAAAGATATGACTAAAGAAGCATAAAAATAATAAATGATTAAAACATATAAGAAATTAACAACAACAATTGAAAAATTAGAAAAATTTTGTCAAAACTCTTTAATAAATACTTAACTTGATATTAAAAATACAAAAGTGGCAATATTATAGAGATAAAAAATATTAAGAGAATAATATTTTATTGATCTTCTAATTGAAATAATGAAATAAATTACTAATGAAGATGAATTAAGATAATATAGTGAATATTAATTAGCCTAACATAAGGCTGCCTTAGAAAAATAAATGAAAACTACTATTGCTGTTTCTTAAAGATCTCATATTGGTTCAGATATTAGTCCTTTAAGACAAAAAGATTCATAAATAAATTCTTTAAGTATTTTATGATTATATATTTAAAGATTAAATTGCTGTAGGTAGATCAGCAGCTAGTTAGCTAGTCTCATCTCATGCAATATAATCTTAATAAAGAACTTAAGCTAGAAAAAAGAAAATGGAAATGGCATTTTTATCTGAAAAAATGAGTGTTTTAAAAGTGATATATCGATTACTTAGAAGCATTTGTTAAGATAATCCAGAAAACTAATTTTATATTTACAAATTGTTTCCAAACTTTTTATATTAAATCAAATATTTTAAAGAAGCAACAGATTGCATAATAACAGTTCTTAGTGGCAATGAATAAATTTTAATCAATTTGTGTGATCATATCAAATTAAATGAGAAATTAAAAGCACGATAATAAGTAGATAGTGATGAATCATAATTATCAGATGAAATGGATATTCAATTTAATTCATCTGCTGATGAAAAGAAAAATATATTATTATATTATAAAAATTTAACAGAAGATAGTTAAGGATAAAGAAATATTTAATACTTATAATTTTTCAGATGCATATGTAGATTAAATGACTAAAGTATATCAGTAAATTAAGAAATGATATTCAAATTTATCAAACAAAATGAAAATTTTAAAAGTTCTCTATTTATGCCAATCATCATGTAATTGTATTTATTATACTTAGTGAATCCACAAAAATGAAAATATGCGTAGATCAAACATAAATTGCATACATAACCAGTATCAAAGAGTAAATAATTATATATTATTGTAGTCCTTTAATTTAAAATTATTTAATAGAATAATTATTTTTATATGCAGATTTAGCATATTAAAGAAATTTTTTGTGGAAATCATATTTAGAACGTATTTTTCCAACCTAATTTGTATTTAATTAAATTTTTGATGAAGACAAAGATTAAAGTAAGTAAAGTTTAGGAAATTCTGATTAAGTTTTTGATAAATCTATGTAAATCAATTATAAGTCAGCATTCTGCAACATGGCAATTACAAGTAATATATAACTAAAAATTAGTTTATGTTGATCATGAGCCTTTTAATAAAGCTATAGTTCCAAATTTATGTAGATTATATACAGAAACTAAGCCTATTTCAAAAAGTGTTTAATCAATTAATAAACTAACAAAACTAGCATCAACTTATACTCCTTTAGTTGAAAAGACCTTTAAATTTTTAAATGAACTTTATGATTAAATAAATCTAGATCTAGACTAAAAAAAGGAGTAATAAAGATCGAAAGGTTTATAAATAAATTAAGACCCTGAAGATAAAAAAAGATAAGCAAGAAATAAAGATTAATAAAATGAATAGGAATCCTTTATAAATCCATTAGTACTTGATATTACTAAATTAATCTCAATAATGATTAGATTTGACATGCTAAAAATAATGAAGAAAGAAGATTTATATGTAAATATTGTACCAAAACTAATTGCTCTTTTAGAATATGATAAAAATAACCTACTATATTCATATATTTTAAAATCAGTCAGAGAATCAAAAATCAAGAAAGCCTCAGAAGGAATAAATTTAAATGTTATTGGAAAAGTAACTGCGCAATCTTAATTTACAAAACTTGCTAAAGACCTAGCATTATCTATTTTAGGAATTCCACCAAAATAATAAGGGTCATTAGAAGATGAATTTTCAGATTATGACACTACTGTTATTGCAAGAAATCCAATAGTTTCTAGTCTTATTTCCATAATTACTTATATGGATACTCTTGGAGTGCAAGAAACAAATTCAAAAAATTAAAATTAATAACAAATACAAAATAATTTCGAGATTGAAATTTAAAAAGAAGTTTGTGGAATCCTTTTATACTTTTAAGATTAAAGATAAGATTTTTATGTTTCAAACTTTATTTAATTTTATAAAAATTTTACTACTAAATTTCAATAATTTAGTTGGAACAATACATTATTAAAGGATAAGTTTTTAAAAGATCTGGAGTCAGAATTAGTGCAAGCTTTACCTCCTTTTTTAAAAACTGGAATTGAAGCCATTGATAAATAAGCCTAAACAAGCATAGAGGCTATATATAAATCGAATGATATGAATGAATTAATAGGAGTTGGAAATTTACTGGCACAATAAAAGAAATTTTAGATATAAAACCCATAATTAACTGAAACCATGGATTTAGATAAATTGACATCTGGAGAAACATAAGCTGAATTATAATTATTACCTACTTTAATTGTAACATTTTTTGTCACAAATGATTTTGGTTTGTAAAATGAACTTATTGAATTAATGAGAAGATCTTTTTCCTAAGTCTCTGAAATGATGTATCACTTGAATAGAATTGAATTATTATTTGATAAGGTTGAGATTGGTTGTTATCAGTTTTTAGAGGTTTCAATATAAGAATTGAAAGTAATTACTGAATGTTCTGAAGTTTGGCTGGTTGATTTTTTAGCATCTCCATAGGGAGAAGTCAAAGAAATTTAAAAGATACTAAAGATATTGGCAGATTTATAATTATTATTGAAATAAGGAACATCAATTGATCATAAAAGTAGAGTTATTAATGGAACAGATTAAATATCAGTTTCAAGACAAAAAATTTTTAATTTTTTGAATGCATATGAACCTTTGCTAAATTTTATAAGAGATACTTAATAACAATTAGTAAAGGTTTTGGATGATCCATTTTATTCAATGGAAACTAAAAGTTATGTAATCTAATTATTAAAAGCATTATTTGCTTTACTAACAGATTTTTGTGATAAAAATGATGAAAATTAAAAAATTATGCATAAAAATGCAAGTTTATTTATGGATGAATTATAGCATGATTATGGGTAAATGAATTTATTGAGTGCAATTTATAGAGATAATAAATAATTATGTTAAAAAATTGATGAAACCTTATTAAAGAAAATAAAATCATTTATCTATGCATATGGAAGATAAGCAAGATTTCTCCACTTATATAAAAACATTCAAACATATAAGAACAACCCTATTATTGAAGTTCAAACTAAAGTACTTCAATTATTTATTCCATAACATATTAGTACAGAAGATTATACAGATATCAACGAATTTTATTTATATGGAGAATTCAAAGCTATTGAAGGAAGGAAAGTGCTTGAATTTACATTTGAAAGATCACACGAAACTAAATTGTGTGATCAACCATTTTTATATCATAGCGAAATACTTTAGGTGTTATTAGCTACAATCATTGGTGAAGAAAGCTTTAAAATAAATTCACCAAAATTAAAAAAATTATTTAAATTACATTATTTGCTAGAATTATTATTATAACCAGATGATTTTCTATCGGAAGAAGCAAACATTTTGGAAGGATTGGTTGATGTTAATTTGGGTATGATTAGTGGTATAAAACATATTAAACCTTAAATTATTGAAATGGCCAATCTACTTTATGTAAATAATAAGGTTACAGATTTATATTTATTTATAAAAGAATAACATAAATTTACAGAGTTTTTTGCCTAAGAAAAAAGTAGATTAGTTAAAATATAATCATTGTAAGGGGACTTTGAATAATACTTGCAATACTTTTTTGATTATGTAATTGTTTTAATGAAATATTATTCAAAAAAAGTTATTACAAAAGATTCAGGTTCAGAATATAGAGAAAGAACAGATTATATGGAATTAAAAGATATAATGAATATAATTCTTGGTATGTGTAATACATTGATTTAACATAAGCTAAAAGTTAATTAATATAATAATTTGGTAGAATTTGTTCATTCTCTTGATGAATAAACCCTCACTGATAATGCAGGATAGATATCTTAATCACTATAATAATAGGAATTTGCGAAACCTTAAGTAGAAGAAGAAAATTAAACAATTTTTACTTAAAAAAAAAAGGATTCTCCCTTAATTCATAATGAGAAGGATGAAAAATTAAAACGGACAAATAATAAAACTGATATTGATTAACTAAATTAGGAAATTGTTGATTGGAATACAAAAAAAGCATGGGAAAAATTTTTAGAAGAATGTTAATAACTTTAATCAACCAAAAAAACTTAATCTATTGAAATGAGAATCTTAAGTCAAACATTCTAAGAAGTGCATAAATTCATACCTGATGCTATGATTAAAGAATTAGGTCTGTAAAACTTTTGCTTTAAGGATTTTCTAAAAAAATTAATTAGATTTATAGAAGTAGGTATTATTAATAAAGCAAATAAGTCAAATTTAATATATACATTATAACTTTTAGAAGATATTTTAGATTCAAAAGATGATTTAGAAAAAATTCAAAATGAATTTGATTCCTGTTAAGCTACTAGAATGTTTTTAAATCTATTGGCTGACTTTTAAGTTTATCCTTTCGATGATGATTTATTAATATAATTATTTAAATTTGCTTTAAAGCTAAGCAAAAATGGTAATCAAAGAATACAAACAACTGTATTTAATTATTTTAGTAATTTTGAGAAATCTGAGATGATCTTTTTAAAAATGAATCAAATAATTTATGAAGTAATTAATGAAAATAAAAAAACCTAATAAGTATTGATGTAATAAAAAAGTTAAAAAGATAAGGATTAACATTAAAAATAACTTTATTTGTCAAGTATATAAGAATAATAAAATGAGGATGAATCTACTTCAAAAGAAGCTTAAGAAGCTAGAAGAAGTAAAATGAGCATACTAATCTATTTGCTTAAATACTTTTAATTAATATGTGAAGGTCACAATTTATAAATATAAAATTATCTTAGATAGTAATACAATAGTAGAAACAATTACAATATTGTCTAAGCTATGGTTGAATTATTATGTGCTTTTGAAAATGATTTGCAAAGAGATTCTTTTGAAGTTATTATGAACACATTAGAAACTTTAACAGAGCTTGTTTAAGGTCCTTGTTCATAAAATCAATAAGATATAATTGATTCTTTATTTTTAGATGTAGCTTCTAATTATTTAAATATGCACATAGAATCAAAAAAAAAAAAAGATTAGGATGGTGTTTAAGAAAAAGAAGAACATTCAATAAGAGAAAGATCAAATTCATTGTAGTCTAAAAGTACTGCAAAAGCAGGTGCAAAAGTTAAAACAATATAAATTGATAGATGGATGTTGGAAAGATTAAAATACAAATGCATGGTTTTAGTAAGTTCATTATTAGAATTAAATTCAGACACTAATGCAATTAAACGTATATTAAGATCCTTACCAATTAATGTACTTAAAAAGAATTTAATTATAATCTATAAAAAGCACTAAAAAATGTACAAAAAATTAGGATATAATAAAGAATCATTAGGACATGTAATTATTTCTTATCAAATTTTAGCTTGAAGAAAATCCTCATGATTCAACCAAGCCTCCAGAATATCATGAACTAATCTTAGAGACAGGATTTTTGATTTACTTTTTGATTAATCATTATGCAAATTTAGATACAAAAGAAATTGATCCTGCAACCAGAGATGAGCTTGAAGACATTAAAGAAAGTCAAAAAAACTCTGACAAGGAAGATCCTTGGGCTTAGTTATAAAATTCCCTTATTGGTTAATTAGCGAGTTTAGTGTTTTCATTGGTTGGAGGTATTTTAGAAATGATAAATGAATGGAGAGAATATGCACAATAATAATTAATGAAATAATTTAAAGGAAAAGAAAGTGGAGAGGAGGAAGAAAAACGAAAGGCTGCAAAGAAGTTAGCAGCTTAATAATTATTTAATGATAGCATAATGTTTTTCCAAAAAAATTCTGCTACTGTTGAAGTTATTCGGGAATAGTAAATAGAAAAAATTATATTCTATAAATTATCATTTTGTAACTATTTACCTTAAGAAACAAAAACTGAATTTCATGAAACTGTAGATAGAGATTCTACTAATTCTAAAGTGAGTGCTTTGGTTGAAAATATGCCAAATTTCATGGATGTTGCTAAACATGAAGAAGAACTTACACAATTTTTTAATTAAAATAAGTTTGTTGCATTATTTGCAAAGTATGTTATTTTATGGAAAGATTTATGCTTTTTATTGACTCTAGTGTTAAACGTCTTTATTGTTCTTTCATACTATGAAGGAGATTCTGACGATCCAGACTAAAGATTTTATGATAGATTAAATTCACCAAAATTTTTAAAAATGCTTTCTGTTGAAGAAACCATGTCAATTTTTTAATATTGTGGGATTGGCATGATTGTTTGTTCATGCTTTGTTGTTTCATTTTTTATTCTTAAGAAAGGACCATTGTATGTTAAGGAAGCATGGAATCAAAGTAAGGACTTAATTAAGGAGGATTAAATTTGGATCATAAGATTCTTTTTAAAATTATATATGGTGGGTTTTTGCTTGGTTAAGGTTTTATTAAATATAGATATGATTTATTATTTGGCATATGGTGTTTTGGCGTTTATAGCAACATTAGTTCATCCATTCTTTTTTGCTTTTCATTTAAGTGAAGTGGTTTTAAGATATCCTACTCTAAGAAATATTATAAAATCATTTTGGGAGCCAAAAGTAGCTTTAGGTTTGACATTTATTTTGGTGCTATTAATGAATTATTACTTCACTTTAATGGCATATTTATTGTTTTCTGACATATACACAAATGGTATTATAATCATTATATATAGGAAAATGTGACTCATTATTAGTTTGTTTTCTTTCAACATTTGATTATGCATTTAAAAATAATGGAGGAATAGGAGGATGGTTTGATGGGAATTTTCCATAAGATCCTGCAAATTATAGTTATGGAAGATTTTTTTTTGATTAATTGAATAATATACTTATCTAGATGATCAGCATTTAAATATTTTCTGGTATTATTATTGATACGTTTGGTGAATTGAGAGAATAGTAATTAGCTAAAGAGGATGACAAAGAAAATATTTGTTTTATTTGTGGTCTTGACAGAGAAATTTTTGACATGAAATCAGATGACGGTTTTAATAAACATATCAAATAAAGTCATTATATGTGGAATTATGTCTTTTATATGGCTTACATGGATAATAAAAATAAAAGTGAATATAATGGAATAGAAACATATATTGCAAATAAAAGAAAAAATTAAGATAATTCATGGTTCCCTATTGGATAGTCTCTAGAACTTCAAGAAGAATTAGAAGATTAATAAATGATTGAAGAAAGAAAAATTTAATCTTTATAACAAAGAGTAACAAATATTTTATATCGTAGATTGATGGGATTAAATAATAAAGCGAAAAAGTACTTTAAATTTTAAATGATATTTAAGAATAGGTTGGTTAATGATTTGATATAATTATAATATGTTTGATATTTAAGATTATAATCAAATTTTGATATTAATAAATAAAAAATATTCGTTAATGAGCCATTTTACATCCATGAAGAAAAATTTATCAAATAAAATGGTCTAAGATCAAATTCATAGTGAACCATTAATCACATTAAAAATCTAATTAGGAGATAATAAATATAACTAAATCGATATATTTCAAGATTCTATTCCTGATATTTTGGTTACAAAGTTTGTTACTGAGAACAATTTAGAACTTGATTACACAGAACCAATAAAGTAAAATATCATTAAATAGATGAGAATCTATGATTATTGATTAAATTAATAATCAAACTCAGAAAATGAGAAACAGACTTCATCATATTAGTCACACTTAATAAAAAATATCCCCTAAAATAAAGAAAATAAATAATTAACTTTACCATAAAATTAATCAACTAAAGTTTTTAAACCTGAAAACCACTATTTGATTCTTCAATTTTAAGAACAAAAAGCTGAATAAATTCAGAGTATGAATTTGATGAAAAATAAATCATAAAAGACCATTTAAAACCCTAATATTTCCTCTATGTAATATTGTTTCGATTAAAAGCATCAAAATTTGAAACGTTGAAAATTAATTTGGGATTGTAGACTACATAATTGTATTCGAAAAACAAAAATAAGATTTCCTTTTAATAGATAGATGAAAATTATGTTTAATTGGCAAAAAATTAACACATTGTGAAGATTTCATTTTCTGGAGATCAGGATAGTCTTTATACTTCGGCTTTAGTTGAAAACTCTTTGTGTCATTTTCTAAAAAATAGCTATGAAAAAATTTTTAATCGATTATATATAATCATCTAAACAAACAAGATAGTAGATCCGAGAAAAATTCCATATGAAGAATTTAATTATTAAATAATGGTTGAATTGCGATAGCATTTAAAAAAAATAACTATTTATGCATGAACAAAGAAGAATTTAAGTAGAGTTCATCAAAAAATCATACTTTTTTGGATAGCAAGCGGCTATTTTTTTTTAACTTGATCATGTGATTTAGATTTAATAAAATAAAAGCATATCACTTGGCTTTTTAAAGCTGTCTATATCTGATTTAAAGCTTCATTTTTTCATCTTCAAGGGCTAATTTTTAACCCAACTTTAAAAGGGATTAGGTGACCTTTTCAGATCTTAGTTGTTTTTCAGAATTCCTTAATCTACAATGCTCTACCATAGAAGAATTCTCAAATATCAATTAAGCTGGTTATGATTCAGACTTTTCTAATAAATGTTCTTCTGGATGAAGCATCTCTTTAGTTAGACCTATTTATGCTGAATTATTCTTTTGAGTCTTGTTCGAATTTAAATTGTTTTAAGGTGAATTAGTGCTTCTAAAAGAGGAATTATAATCAAATTTATCAGAATGTACAGATTTATGTAGAGATCCTACTAAAGAGGCAGATCTATTTTCATAAATATCCTGTTATAAATTCACAGCCTGAGAATCTTTAACACCTTCTTTCAATTTTTGTTATGATGTTTTACTTTAATTCAATTTTCTATTTAAATAAATATAAATACGGTTAACTGTGCTAGCTTTGATTATGCAAGATTTAAGATCCTGTTCTGGTTTTAGAATCTTAACCGGGAACTTTTAATGCTACATTTTGATGAGATACATTTAGATTTGGAACTTCAAACTGTGCATTCCATAATTCTGACTTTGGAATTTTTTCAAACAAATTTAAAATTTTTTCTTTTTCAACTCCTTTTCTGTATACATTTGATAATGATGGAAATAAATTTACTAGACTATCAAAAATCTTAAAGATCTACACTGTTGTTAGAATTTAATCTTAAATATTGTTTTGTTCTTATGTAGTAACTTAAGCAGAAATCAGAATTTCATCTAGGAAAATAATAAATTATATTTTACTTCTGAAAGATTTAAGAATTACTTTTTAGTTACTCCACTTTCTTTTTTAATCATCCATAACTTAGACAGGAGATAATTTAGCAATTTTTTCTCCTCTCCAAACATCATACAATCTTACTTCTGACTCGGCATCCTACACTACTGCTATTCCAGAGCTACTTACTGATAATGATATTATTCTCCAAAATCCTTGTTTTTATTCCTCATAATTTATTTTGGTTCCTTTGCGAAATTAATTTGTTCTTTTGCACAAAGTAGTCCCTTCAACCGTATTATATATATGAACGCTGCCATCGTAAGAACAACTCACAAGTCTTTCATTCTCACAAAATTCTATATGGCTCACAATTGTTTAATGTTTGTCAAGATAAAATCTTTCTTATTAGAAAATCAGATCATAAATCAAAATAGACCCTTATTATAATCCTAACCCTAATAAGGAAAAATTTTTAGAGATCGCTAAGCAAGAAAGTGGATATATCAATGGAATTTCAATTTATCTTGTTTCATTCTTTTTATTAATTATTGGTAACTGAAATTTAATATCTTAATCTTAAGTTAACTACGAAATTAAATATTATGGTAAATTATTTTTTTTTGGTTAATTAAAGTAATGGAGCTCTAATTTTGTTGTGTTTGACCATCCAACAACTATTCCAACAACAACTTCATATTATTTGTACTATGAAATATCAAAATCATTACTTTGTCAAATGCCTTTGACCCTTATTAAACTTTAATTGTCTCATATAGAAACTCACAATAAGGCTTAAATTTCTGAAGAGGATATTCATCGCTTACATCATAACCATCTTTAGACTGATGCTTAATTATTAGTAAATTATTATTTTCTTCTAAGCCTAATTCTTCTTTTATCTATTAAACTGTTTCCTATTTCTTTTATGGTTAAGTATTAGCTTGTTATTTTTTTTTATCTTCTTTAACTTCAACTTCTTTTGGAAAATTTTATTCTTTGAAAGAATTTATAATTTCATTAAATTTTTATTCTTTCTTTAAGCCTTAAAACTTTATCTAATAGAAGGGTTCAATTATTTCAGTTGCAGTGACATCATTTTAAGCATTTGATGGAATTAGTTATTTCTACTATTCCTTTGTAGGCAGTTATTTTTGATTTATCAATGGCGGTAATAGTGTATTTTAATTCTATAATTATGTTGCCTGTATTGTCTATTATTAATCCACTTTTAATTCAGGTATTTTATAAATAAGCACATTACCATTATATTGTGTTATTAATATATATTAAGAATATTTGCTGATTTCGATATCCATGGGAAGCTCACCAATAACAGTTGAATTTTTTGTGACTTATATAAAATGAATTTAGTTGATTTTGTTCTCTCCTGGTTTATATTTGTATATTTGTACTACTGGATCTAAATGACTTATTACTCCTATTCTAAAAATGTTGGAAACTGTTACATGCAAATATTTTTTTATTCATCATTTGCTCCGTCTCTAATTCCCAAACAAACTTTATTTATCCTTTTTGAGCTAATCTCTTTTTTACAAATTTTTGTTTTCTTGCTCATATCTAACACTACAATGTTTCCTTGTAAATCTCCTGCTGCAATTTGCAAATTAGAGCTATTTGAGCTTATAGTAGTAATATTTGAAATGTCAAAAATTCCCTATGGAGGCAAAGTTCTTAAGGGTCCTTCATAATTTGGATCGGATCTGTATTTTTCGATTAAGAACACTTTAGAATACACTTCTAAAAGAATATCTTTTTAGATGATTTTATTAATGAATCTTTATGCTAAATGTTATCATTACCTAAAAGGCTCAGGTAATCTATCTACAAAATTGTTTGGATTGCAGAAATCCCAATCATTCAATTAATCGTTCATGTTAATTTATTATAATATATTTTATTCATCAATAATTTTAATTCAAACTACTAGCCAGCCAATTCGTAGGTTGCCTAAATATAAAAAAGAAATACTTAATATAAGGTTGTATAGTCTAAGAGCTGCTTTTTAAATTTCTTTGAAATAAATTAATAACAATCTGAACATGCCCTATCCTTAGCAGCTATTTCTAATAGTTACTGAGATAGATCATCAAAATCAATAATTTCATCCAAAGGCTTTTGTTATGTATTATTGATTAGACTTATCTATTATTATTGCATGTAAAATAAGTTTGCTGCTAATTCAATGTCAAAATCTAATTTTTATCTAAGCCAAATTATCTAAATTTATATTCCTTCTTGTTGCTATTTATACAATTTTAAACTCTACAATTATTGCTTTAGGCTAGCAATATCATTTCTATGCTCTTTCATCAATTAAATAGCAAATTTTGTTATTTGTACCTACATTTGGCTTTCTTCTTTTAAATGTAACCCACCAGTTCCAGGAATTCCTTAAGAGTATAATGGAATAGGAGAAGTACATTTGTTTTTGTTACCAATATCTTTTCCATGATTATCAATCTCAACTTTTATATTAATTTACTCATCTTTATCTTTTTAATCTGCTTATTTTTATTAATTCATTTCAAATAGCTCATTCGAAAAATATTTTTATTATTGTTTTTGTTTATGATATGGAAAGTGATTTGTTAGTAATTCTTTGACTTCTTAAATTACTCTTTTTACATTTTAATGATTAAGCCAAAGCTTGGATTCTGTGAGATAATTATTTAAAGATATCCATTTTTCGCCTTAAGATGAATGAAAAAAAGATGACAATTTAACTTCTTTATCTGCAAAAAATTTATATAAATGAATTACCATCTATGCTTTTATTTTCTATAGAAACATTAAAAATTTGTTAAGGGTAATTCAAAAAAAAAGAAAAATTCAGAACTATTTAAAAAGATTTCTAGTTAATGAATATGGTAAAAAACCCAGAAATCTTCAAAATTGATTCATCTACACTAATTATTCATAACATCTACCTTAAATGTAAATGTCTATATTATCATTGCTGAATTCATTAATAATAATTGTTGCATCTTAAATTAATTTCTCTGGAAATTAGAAAAATTCATTCATATTGATTATTGAAATCATTTATGATAACTTTTATGATCTTTTTGGAATTTCAGTCTCAATTTATGATTAACTTTCATTTAAACTTTATGAATAGATTAAGCTTAATATTTTTTAATACATAATATTATTTTTCTAGCAAAATAAAAAACAGTGTTTAATTTTAAAATTCAATTAAACATTGTTTCCATTTGATTTTCTAAACTAAAATTAATTAACTACCATGTCAATCTCCTAATTTTGGATATTGTTTTAACTTTCTAATTTACTAACAACTACCAAATTTAAAGGATCTGTTTTGATTAAAAAAAAAAAATTATACTTTTAAATCTATTTGATAAAATAAATAAAACGTTCAATATTGACATACTTCTGCTATTGCAGTAGAATCTTGAATTCATAATTATTTATAAGGAAACTGCTACATGAAAATATAATATATATTCGAATGAATATCAAAATTTTTCAAATATTGTGTTTTTATTAAGCCCTTCTCGTAAAAATCAGTATTTCAAATTTACTTCTTTTATTTAGAAGAAAAATTAATTTTTCATAGCAATCAAAACAATAACTGACAAATGCCTGAACCCAAATTTTAATTTTTATGTTTTTTATCATACTTAACAAAACAAGATAACTTTTATTAAAGCATTCCAAATTGTTTAAAAAAGATATTTATAATTTCTAATCTTTTACTCTGCGCAGATATAAGTATTATAATAGTATAAGATAAAAATCAAAAATTGTCAAAATAAAATATCAGCACATTTCAAACTCTTTTATTCCAACCTCATTTTTACAAAAAGGACATGTATGAATAACATCTTTAAATTTATTACTTAGTAATGGTATAAAACAGCAACAACTATCTAATGATAAATTTTACGCAGTCAAAACACACAAAAAGAAGCACATCAGCCATGTATTGACTCCACATTCATGTTCAAGATTTGTTTTGATATCTTTTTCACAATGAGGGCATTTAATATTAAGACGGCAGTCTTTCTCATAAACTTCACTTTCAATCATATTATACTTAAAAGGAATTGATTATAAGAAAATATTTAATATATTTTCATGTCATTATTTTTTTGTGGTGATCAAAAGAAAAAAAATAAATTTAAACTATATAGCAAGAGGTAAGTTTAAAGAGAATTGAGACCCAAGAATTAAGTAAAGTAAAGTTCCATAAATTAAAAATGAAATTAGAAATAATTTACCTCACTATACAGAACTAATGAAAAAACTGCTGAAATTCAAGAGATAAACTTTAATTTAAGAAAGTTATTATATAGAATTTAAAGATAAAAACTTTTGCAATTAAATTGACTCTTATTAGAATGTCAAAATATATATTACAGATATAGATGACCAATTAATAAAATAATATGGAATTTTTCAGAGCATTTTTAGGTATTGCATTAGTAAAGAAAAGACAAAATTTAATTATTATTTATTTAATTTGAGGAAATAAACAAAAGCATAAATCCTCAAAAACTAATGTTAATATATACTCTTTTCTTCCAAAGTCTTGGATAATTAATTTATTAAAGTAATCCAAAGAAGAATCTAAAGATTAGATTATTGACTAAAAATTAGTTAAATTAAATAGATAAGAAGGGAAGAAGCAGTGATAATAGGGAAAGAATAAGTTTGGGATAACTACAAGGACATTTATTAGACTTTTGAAATATTTTCATATGGTTTCCTTGATTCATTTTCTCTATATAAGAAGTGGAATGGTAATTATCAATTAGAAGGTAAAATAACAAAAAGAAAGGTAATAGGAAGAGAAGAAGGAACTAATTTGAATATCTTAACTGTCTTGCTATTTTAACTAGAACAAAATTAGAAGTATTTTTAATGTCAGCAAGAATAAATTATTCATACATGGAAGTTAATACAAAAAAAAAGATAATCTTAGCATAAATTAATCATTCTTTTCAAAATTGGGTTATAATATGAAATAAAGAAAAGTGGTAGGTATTTTTAGATAGAATAATTTATTCTAATAGATCCTAACGATATTGATTAAAGTAGATGAATTAATAAAGAGGGAGATTCAATATAATAAAAAAAATAAATTTATGACTTCTTAGAAATTGCTACAATTTATGAAGCATTTGATAAAAAATATTCGATTTAATAAACAATTAAATTAATTAGAAAGGAATCAGAATATAAATTGTTAAATTATGAAGAAGCCCAATTAAAAATTAATGATTTAGAATAACAATAATAAAATTGCATAAAAGTAAAAAAAAAAGGATCATGAAAACTTTAAGAGGTGGATAGTAAGGAATGATGAGGAGATAGAGGAAAAGTAAAAAAATAGAAAATTGTAAGGAATGTATGATCTGCCATGANTACAGAACTAATGAAAAAACTGCTGAAATTCAAGAGATAAACTTTAATTTAAGAAAGTTATTATATAGAATTTAAAGATAAAAACTTTTGCAATTAAATTGACTCTTATTAGAATGTCAAAATATATATTACAGATATAGATGACCAATTAATAAAATAATATGGAATTTTTCAGAGCATTTTTAGGTATTGCATTAGTAAAGAAAAGACAAAATTTAATTATTATTTATTTAATTTGAGGAAATAAACAAAAGCATAAATCCTCAAAAACTAATGTTAATATATACTCTTTTCTTCCAAAGTCTTGGATAATTAATTTATTAAAGTAATCCAAAGAAGAATCTAAAGATTAGATTATTGACTAAAAATTAGTTAAATTAAATAGATAAGAAGGGAAGAAGCAGTGATAATAGGGAAAGAATAAGTTTGGGATAACTACAAGGACATTTATTAGACTTTTGAAATATTTTCATATGGTTTCCTTGATTCATTTTCTCTATATAAGAAGTGGAATGGTAATTATCAATTAGAAGGTAAAATAACAAAAAGAAAGGTAATAGGAAGAGAAGAAGGAACTAATTTGAATATCTTAACTGTCTTGCTATTTTAACTAGAACAAAATTAGAAGTATTTTTAATGTCAGCAAGAATAAATTATTCATACATGGAAGTTAATACAAAAAAAAAGATAATCTTAGCATAAATTAATCATTCTTTTCAAAATTGGGTTATAATATGAAATAAAGAAAAGTGGTAGGTATTTTTAGATAGAATAATTTATTCTAATAGATCCTAACGATATTGATTAAAGTAGATGAATTAATAAAGAGGGAGATTCAATATAATAAAAAAAATAAATTTATGACTTCTTAGAAATTGCTACAATTTATGAAGCATTTGATAAAAAATATTCGATTTAATAAACAATTAAATTAATTAGAAAGGAATCAGAATATAAATTGTTAAATTATGAAGAAGCCCAATTAAAAATTAATGATTTAGAATAACAATAATAAAATTGCATAAAAGTAAAAAAAAAAGGATCATGAAAACTTTAAGAGGTGGATAGTAAGGAATGATGAGGAGATAGAGGAAAAGTAAAAAAATAGAAAATTGTAAGGAATGTATGATCTGCCATGAAATATTCAACAAGGCCTAAGAATTCACATTACAAGAAATAAGCTAATTTTGAAGTCCAAAGCAGTGGGCGTAAACTAATTGCCCAATAAATTATTTTTTATAATAATCGTAAATTAATTAAATTTTCATATATTGAAATAATGTAAAAGAAAAATTACTCTTATCATACTTATTATTTTCACATCTTAGTTAAATATGAATATATTATTGAATCGTTAATTATCTATTTCAGTTTTGTGAAATAATAAATTATTACCTTGTTGAGAATAATCAAATACTAAAATTATTATTGTAAATGAGAGAAATTAACTTTTTGTAAAAAATAATTTAGTGATCACTTTTGATTTTTAGGAATGTAAATATAAAGCGTATTTGACTGCTGTTTCTATTGAAGAGTATTGGATTTTGAATTGAAGGAAATTATAAGCAGATGCTCAATTGAGAATTAATTCTAAATAATATTAAGAATTTTGAATTACATTTTATTAATTCAAAAAATTATTTACGTTTAAACAGCATTATCACATAGAAGCAGCTTAATATTTATTGATTCTTAAATAAAAAAGTTGGTTTTCAGATTATTTAGAAAGAAATTTGAAAATATTAATTTTGATGATGGAAAAAAGAATCATCCTTATGCTTTCAGATTAATCAAGATATTAAGTTCAGCACTATAATTTTATGAAATATTTTTTTTAAATCATAAACCAAAAAAATTTAAGAAAAAAGTGAAATTATTTATCGATTAAAAAGTTAAAATGTAATTACTAACAGAGAATGAAATAAAAACGTAATAAAATTAACTGGTAAAATCAATTTTTCAATATAATTACTTTTATTAAATTGAATTACAATTTTAAGCAGTGGGAAATACATATTAAATTAATAGAAGATTTAAACTATCAATTTGTATTGAATCAATTGTAGAATAAACTAATTAAATCTTTACAGTGACAATCATCTTGCTTGAAGCTTTGAATATTGTATTCTAGCCAAAAAAGTAAAAAATAATTATAGAAATTTATTCGATAAGAGATTTAATAAGCTTAAATAAAAATAAAACACTATGGCAATTAATTTATAAATTATTTTTTCATTCAGATCATCTCAACTTACATAATTGAGTTTGTATTATGGTGAACTGTTAGGCAAGGTGATTTAAGGGGAGAGTTCGGATTATCCCAAAAAGTATTACTAAATAAGACGTATTCATCATTCTAAATCAGTAACTTTAAAATAGAAATAAAGTAAAGCTATTGACTCATTTTGCATGACAATTAGAAAATAATGCTTGATGATTAACGAATCAGATGTATAACTACTGGAATATATATCTATTGTTAACATACATTTAAATAGTAACTCCTCTTGTGAATTGAATCTAATCTATATTTATCCGATTAGGTATCTATAATTATTGACTAAATCTTTTGGGAAAGAATTAATTCAAATAAAAAAATCAAGTAATATGCAAATCTATTTTGTATATTTATAATGTTGTGAAAAGAAAAGTGCCTCATGCACAGCTTATCAAGATTTGCTAAATTTTACAGTAGTAAGGGAGGTAATCATTGTTAATAAAAAAAATGATGCAGAATNTCTTAGAAATTGCTACAATTTATGAAGCATTTGATAAAAAATATTCGATTTAATAAACAATTAAATTAATTAGAAAGGAATCAGAATATAAATTGTTAAATTATGAAGAAGCCCAATTAAAAATTAATGATTTAGAATAACAATAATAAAATTGCATAAAAGTAAAAAAAAAAGGATCATGAAAACTTTAAGAGGTGGATAGTAAGGAATGATGAGGAGATAGAGGAAAAGTAAAAAAATAGAAAATTGTAAGGAATGTATGATCTGCCATGAAATATTCAACAAGGCCTAAGAATTCACATTACAAGAAATAAGCTAATTTTGAAGTCCAAAGCAGTGGGCGTAAACTAATTGCCCAATAAATTATTTTTTATAATAATCGTAAATTAATTAAATTTTCATATATTGAAATAATGTAAAAGAAAAATTACTCTTATCATACTTATTATTTTCACATCTTAGTTAAATATGAATATATTATTGAATCGTTAATTATCTATTTCAGTTTTGTGAAATAATAAATTATTACCTTGTTGAGAATAATCAAATACTAAAATTATTATTGTAAATGAGAGAAATTAACTTTTTGTAAAAAATAATTTAGTGATCACTTTTGATTTTTAGGAATGTAAATATAAAGCGTATTTGACTGCTGTTTCTATTGAAGAGTATTGGATTTTGAATTGAAGGAAATTATAAGCAGATGCTCAATTGAGAATTAATTCTAAATAATATTAAGAATTTTGAATTACATTTTATTAATTCAAAAAATTATTTACG
Source organism: Paramecium pentaurelia (assembly GCA_905183005.1). Classification (NCBI taxonomy): domain Eukaryota; phylum Ciliophora; class Oligohymenophorea; order Peniculida; family Parameciidae; genus Paramecium; species Paramecium pentaurelia. Next base: position 3,408 of record CAJJDO010000019.1, on the reverse strand, counting down.
TTTAAACAGCATTATCACATAGAAGCAGCTTAATATTTATTGATTCTTAAATAAAAAAGTTGGTTTTCAGATTATTTAGAAAGAAATTTGAAAATATTAATTTTGATGATGGAAAAAAGAATCATCCTTATGCTTTCAGATTAATCAAGATATTAAGTTCAGCACTATAATTTTATGAAATATTTTTTTTAAATCATAAACCAAAAAAATTTAAGAAAAAAGTGAAATTATTTATCGATTAAAAAGTTAAAATGTAATTACTAACAGAGAATGAAATAAAAACGTAATAAAATTAACTGGTAAAATCAATTTTTCAATATAATTACTTTTATTAAATTGAATTACAATTTTAAGCAGTGGGAAATACATATTAAATTAATAGAAGATTTAAACTATCAATTTGTATTGAATCAATTGTAGAATAAACTAATTAAATCTTTACAGTGACAATCATCTTGCTTGAAGCTTTGAATATTGTATTCTAGCCAAAAAAGTAAAAAATAATTATAGAAATTTATTCGATAAGAGATTTAATAAGCTTAAATAAAAATAAAACACTATGGCAATTAATTTATAAATTATTTTTTCATTCAGATCATCTCAACTTACATAATTGAGTTTGTATTATGGTGAACTGTTAGGCAAGGTGATTTAAGGGGAGAGTTCGGATTATCCCAAAAAGTATTACTAAATAAGACGTATTCATCATTCTAAATCAGTAACTTTAAAATAGAAATAAAGTAAAGCTATTGACTCATTTTGCATGACAATTAGAAAATAATGCTTGATGATTAACGAATCAGATGTATAACTACTGGAATATATATCTATTGTTAACATACATTTAAATAGTAACTCCTCTTGTGAATTGAATCTAATCTATATTTATCCGATTAGGTATCTATAATTATTGACTAAATCTTTTGGGAAAGAATTAATTCAAATAAAAAAATCAAGTAATATGCAAATCTATTTTGTATATTTATAATGTTGTGAAAAGAAAAGTGCCTCATGCACAGCTTATCAAGATTTGCTAAATTTTACAGTAGTAAGGGAGGTAATCATTGTTAATAAAAAAAATGATGCAGAATGTATCATGCTGATTTAGACTTCTATTAGGAGATAATGTTATTTATGTAAAGTTTAGCTACTTTGCTCATGATATAAATTTACTTTTTCTGAAGTATAGATTAGTAGAATTATACTAATTCCTTAAAAATATCATTAGAGAAGAAAATTAATAGAACATGTTAATTTTCTAAAACCAAATATACAACTAAAATAAAAATACCTACTAGTTATTCATGAACCGAAATCTCAATAAGTTAAAATAAACATTTTCCAACCTTGAAATGAAATAATTTTGGTCCTAATTATGGGTTGGCAGATTTTGTTAGAACTTGAAATTCTAGCTTGTGAAACTATTTGATTTTCTGAAGTAGATTGTTATGTAAGAAAAGTTAGTTTTTGTACTGGTTTGATAAATAAATATAATTAACATTCAGAGCTTTATTTTCCCGAGTCGTATATGCAAATAATACAACTCCATAAATTAAAAAAATCCTTGTTAGAATATTTTGGATGATCTAAGAATTATAATCTGGAATTCCAACTAATGTGGATTGTGCTAATCAAAAAAATATGAGCATTCATGAAATATTGATCTCATCCTAATTTTAGGGCATGAAGTGTATGTTCTTTTGTAACAACTGCTACTTTAATTTAAGAAAATCTAAATGAATTACTACACTAATTCTATTCTGATTCCCATATTAAATAGAAGATGAAAATTGTGTAGTTACAAAAATTGCATTCGAAAGCTATTGAAGTCTCCCTCCTTACATTAAATTGTCAAATGGTTAGGGATGATTTAATCAGACAGAATAAAATTTTTTATGGTTTTGTGATTTCTAGCCATGTGTACAGGTTAAACTATTAAGTAGTGATTTACTAACATACCAATAAGGTGAAATTAATTAATATGGAGTAAATTTTTCAAGGAAAACAGCTCTTGTTGATGTTCAAAAATTAAATGCTGAATAATAAAAATATTGTTAGACTAAAATTAAATAAGATAATTCATGGACTGCTTGGTCAGCTTGCAGAGATTACACATGTAAAGATGCAGTTCTCCTGAATCACAAGCTGATTATGGTGCAAATAGATTAGGATTCACACTTTAATCTCAAAATGAAATGTTAAAACTAATGCAATAATTTACTTAATTAAAGTTTTGCTAGATATATTTTGTTCACTAATGTATGTGAGATAGCAAAAAAAGCAGAGTATATAAGAATATTATTAAATATATATATTTTTGATCACTAGCAAATTCCACTTTAACTTATAGTTAACTTAATTCTATAGTAGGTCATACTAGTATTGTCAATTTAGTCTGTTTCTCTTCTGATGGAAAAACATTAGTTTCTGGCAGTAGAGATGACTCTATCAGTCTATGGGATATCAAAAACAAGTATTGTTCAGATTATAGATTTAAAGAAATTTAGGTTAAAAATTCAAGATATACTTTTTTTAACACCCCTTTGCAGTAAAAGAATATTATTTAAAATTTAGATACATCTAATATTACGGTTTTTTTCTTTTTTAACAATCTTGAAGCATTACTAAAATGGAAATTAATTTAGCACATTTAAAAATATTATGAAACTTTTAGTTGCATGAATGCAATAATATCTTAAATCTTTGTATACTGTTTTTTTGGTATTATTCTTATCATAACCAAGCATTTTCTTTCAATTTATATTTAGAATGTGAATTTTATAAGATTTATAAAGTAGATTCTACAACTAAATCTTTCAGCATTTATCATTTCTAATTTTTCTAATCTTCGTATTTCTTGAGAGTCATTATATTCTAATATTCACAAAATAATATATTCTCAACTCATATTTAATTAACAGTAATACTATTATTTTTTTATTAAATTGATTTTATAAACTTCAAATTTTAACAATGTTATTGAAAAATTTTTATTAGTAAAAGACTTATTTTGGAAATTTAAGAGAAAATACCCATTCATTTAAGTGTGACTAATATTAATGCTTTTTTTTAAATATTTAAATAATTTATCGTTCAATTTATCTTAAGGGGTTGTTATATAATAGATAAATTTTATTCAGATTATTCATTATGTTTATCAATACCAATAATTATTTCCTTTTTAATTCTACAATTTAGGTGCAATTTCTAAATTTAATTGTAAAATATAACCATTTAATGAGTTTTTTAAGACTTAAGGGATATTATTTTTGAATAGATATTAATTAATTTTGTAAAAATCATAACAGTGATTATACATTGAGTAATAACTGTTTATTATTTGATGTATGTAAAATTTCACGTTGAGCTCAAGTTAATCAATAATTAAGATTCATATATAATACGGTT